>BGPR01000564.1:384787-510974 GCA_013235015.1 Araneus ventricosus | reverse complement strand
GTGTAGCAAGTGTCAAGTGAGAAGTGAAATCAAGCATACCCTTGTTCGCTGGGAGGTGACTCGGATATCACTCTACCAGCATCACTTTATATCTCTGATTTTATGAATTCTGATATGTTTAGATTTTAGATATTGCCTGATTATTATTAGATAAATGTTATCTCTTAACGTTCCGTTCAGTTTTCATCCGTTTTGTTTTTCACAGCTGAAAAAGATTTGTGCAATGATTCTAGAAATAGACAGCGGTAGGTTTAACTTTCTAGTTGAGTTGGAGAAATGAATATTGTTTTCACTTCGGTAAAAAATATCTTTTTTATCTTTACATGGTTTCAAAATTATATCTGAAATGGAAAACTATAAAATAATTATTATGATTAGATACTAGCATTTTTTTATTGTTGTAGGATAACTGTTCCAAACCTTTTTTCACTAGCTTACACCTTCAACGATCTTCTTTTTAGATTCAAGTACCCCGTTCTTTTATATCCCCTCCCAACCATCCCTTAGAGGCCGCGGTGGCCTAGTGGTAGTGTCTCTACCTCGGGACCGAAGTGTCGCAGGTCCAAAACCCGATTCCATCGAAGATCCGCCGTGTATGGGGCCTGCTGCACGCTAAATCATACCTAGTGGCCAAATGTCAACCCGCTGGTGTGGCCCGGAAGCATATTTACAAACCCTACCCTGATAGAACTGAGGCAGGAAATCCGTCAATATCATTGGCTACGAGGAGCAGTGCGTCGTTTTCAGCTCTCGCACGAAGCGTACGGCAATCATAACAAAACAAAAGTCGTCCTACTTTTCTTCTCCGTTTTCCCACAGTTGAGCACAGAAAACATTCTTCCGTGGGTTGTAATATTTTAAAAATGATATTATTTTTTAAAATATCATAAAAAATAAAACATCCCACACTGTAAGATATTATACTAGTGAAAAGTACACGCACGAGAGCAAAGAACGGCGTCATCGGCTCTCGGCGAAGCGAGCCAATTATATTGTCCGATTTCCTGCCTCAGTTCTATCAGGGTAGGGTTTGTAAATATGCGGCCCGGAAGGTTGGAGAGGGGGGTGTCAGCTCAGGTGTCGTCCTCGCCATCTGACCGCGGTTCAAAATTTAGAGGTCCGTCCCTAAATGGCCCTCGTGTTACTTCAAAACGGGACATTAGCATAACCTAACCTAACCCAACCATCCCTCAGCACTAAAAGGTTATTAATATTTCCTAGACCTTAGGTTAGCTTAAGAGTAGAACGACTCTAATGAACTTAATAAAATTTCTAGGATTGATTTTTGATTTTATATTTTATTCCACTTTATTAGTTCAGCATCAAAACAAATGAAAACAGTATTAGAATAATTTTGCTTTAACTTTTGAAGAGAATTAACAATCCTTCAATTACTAGATATTTGTGTACTTCTTCCTTTCCTCTTATTTTGTGAATAGGCTTTCGGGCTCGTACAATTTTCACTTTCATTTGTTATGCGAACTTGGCGAAATGAAAGTCTAAGCTTATGTTTTGTGTTTTCCGGCATTGCCAAGATCACTTTTGCATACCACGTACCACATGTTGGGAACTTCTGTTGTAGGGTAATATTCGGGATGGCTAATTAAAAATTATTACGTGATTTGATTAAAAATATCTGGATAATCACTCTTGAAAGCACAATTCTTAATTATATATCACTATTCTTATTTATATTCAAATATACCAGCATCACTTTACATCTCTGATTTAATGAGTTCTGATACGCCATAATTTCAGATATTGCCTGATTATTATTAAGTAAATGCTATGTGTTTATGATAGCGATGAATTCATCCGTTTGGTTTTACATCTGCAAAAGATTTATGCCTTTATGGGACATAACTCCGGAACATCTCCGAATAAAATTTTTGGGTTATATTATTATATACTGATGTTGTAAATACAAAAGCATCAAACCTTTGCCCATTTATGAAGTATTATATGAAAATAAGGGGTGGTACATTTACTTACCAGAGATCATTCAGTTGAAACTGAAAGTGGTGAGCATACTTACCACTGAGCGTTCATGGTAAAAATATCTTAGAATGTTCAGTGATAGTAAGTATACTTACCACTTAATTTTAAGTAATTTAAAACAACTTTCCGCAATTTGTTTGGTAAGAAACCATAGAATTTCTTCGAATTGAAACTAAATGTTTAATTAAATTAAATTTTGAAGTTCATTTTGTATTCGATGGGACGGCTAGGCGGAAAGATATATTGCATAAAAATAAAACTGTACCAACATGATATAATTTCAATAATAACATCTTAGCCACTTTTTCAGCTGAGAAAGAAACTAAACAATCATAAACTACAGAATTTAAATAATCTACACACCAAAAATGAAGTCGAAATATGCATAAGATTCATTGACATGAAGATTTCGAATTTAAAGAAACTCCTACTGCATCAACAATTTTTGCTGAGTTTTAAAAATTGAAATTCTATTTAAATTAAATAAAATCACTAAAAAATACCGATTTTTAAATATAAGAATATTTTAGACATAAGGAAAACAATACGACTTGGCTTTATTTCAGAAACAATTTCCGTGTGTTGAAATTTTATGACTCACGTTGAAAATTGATGTCGTTACGGAAAGACTCACACAGTGAACGGCCAGTAGTAAGTATACTTACCACTTTTGAATTTAATTGCGATTAAACTATAGAATTATTGTTTTTCTGGGTTATTATTGTAGTTCATTCCAATGTTAAGCATCCGATTATCCTATTTACAATACTTTTACGAGCCATCGGAAAAATTATTTTGTAGGTGGTAAGTATATATACCAGAGAACTATAAAGGGTTATTCAATTATTCTATAGACAGACAGCGGTTTGTTCACTTGACTAGTTGGCTGATCAGCGGTGGTTAATCTGTCTGATTTTAGTCGTTCAGTGAATAATGTTTCCATTTTATATTATATTTCTTATTATCATTACTGAATTTCAAAATGCTGCAATAAAAAACTATCTATATATTTAAAATAATTGGCAACACCAGAAGACCAGTCCCTCAGCCCAACCACTGGTCCGATATTGATAATTTTTATTTCATATGTAAGTTTACGATGTCTAGATATGACATCAATGGTCGCTTGCCACCAACCACCCTCCATTTTCAAGAGAAATCGAAAAAACACATTCTCTGTGGGGAAATCATGAGAAAATCCTCAAGCCCCAATGACTGGACCGATTTCGACAATTTTTGTCTCATCTGAAAGCCCTCTAGACATGTCATCAATGGTTACCTGCCACCCACCACCCTCCATTTTCGAGAGAATTCGAAAAAAACAGTATTTCTCTCTCTACACTCTTTATGTGGGGAAAACCATAAGACAGTCCCTCAACCCCATCCACTAAACCGATTTTAGCAATTTTTATTTCATATTAAAGCTTATGACATCTAGATATGTCCACAATGGTCGCATGCCATCCTCCACTCTCCCTTTTTGAGATATATCGCAAAATAAAACTTTGACGAAGTCCCTCAGCTTCTGCAATCGCCTATTCGCCAATTTATTTAGCCAAATTTCAAGCATAAACGCAGGCTATTAATTTAAATGGCGAACTACTGGTCTCCGAAGGCGGATAGTTTAATATTATTTATGTTAGGATCATATGCCAACTTTTATTTATTTTTGTAATGTAATATTCTTGCGGGTTGCTGAAATACAATTTCATGAATTGAGTTAAAATTCATGGAATTCTATAATTTCAATCGCCATTGAAATAATATTTCTCATTTTTAATTATCTCCAAATATCTATTTAATGCTTTAGAAGCCAAATTCTATTTAAAATACACTTTTATGTAATAATGGGGAAGAAATCGGTGTAGCACGAATGGCTTAGAATGTAACGTCGAATGTAGAGAGCTACACTGAACACGTAATTTTTTTGTGTTAATCAGGACTTTATAGTAGACAGTAAAAAAATTCATGCGGAATTGCTCGAAACAAAAAAAACTCTGCTTACCTTTTACCTTTTCAAATTCAGTGCATGCCGGAGGAAATCGATTCAGTCATGTTTTTTCCCCTTCTGAAAACCTTTTTTTTTATTAGTTGGACGTTTTTTCACTCAGTCCATGACAATTAGACATTCCAGAATTTTTCTTTCCTGAATAACAATTAGATGCTTATAAAATGTCTGCGCTCAGCTTACATGCATAATCATCAATAACTAAACCATTCCAAAAGAGAAATAAAATTCTTATAATATTTTACTCCGTTGTGAAAGAATACCGAATTCCGTATAAGGAATTAAAATCTGATGCTTCAATACTTAAAATGGAATATTACCTTGACATAAAGGCACAAAATGCTTTTAAATATTCTCAAGAAATGAATAAAAACATAAACAATATTAATAATTAAATAGTCTAACTATTTCCATTTTTAAAATAATTGTTTTTATTTCAAAATTAAGCTGCTTATATTGTAATACAAAGCATTTCAACCTTAAGATACAAAAAATTACTTTTGCTTTTAAATTCAACATATATTATAGTATTTTTAATTTTCAAGTCCTGCTGTATCGTAAGCACATCATTTTGTATTAATCTAAAGAATACATAGAAGTTTTTCCTGTTCTGAAATAATTTTTCCTATATCATTTATCGTTAATCTCATAGAAGCTACTCTGAAAATAGGATTGTCAAAATACAGGATCTTTAAAATTAAAGTTCCACATTGAAATGGCCATAGAAGGAAAAGTATTGAGAAAAATGTTTTCTTGGCAATAGTTCACAGGGTTTTATTTTCCTAAAAAAAAAATTCAAAAACCCTCCACCAGCGGGGAATGGCGCTGGATGCATCATTATTAAACTAAATAAGACATGCAGACATCGATTTATAGCGTTTTTAATCGTTTCTAAAACGAAACTGTTTGTGGAGTTATGAAAAATCGCAATGATTTGTAAATGGCTTATGACAGGAGGAATGCAAATTAGTACTACGCGAATGCGCTTTACACGTCATTTGATTTTTCAGCTATAAAATTGAGACTCCTCGTCGAAGCTCTCATTGTTACATGTAGACGATGTCTGTAACCATGCAAGACCGTGCTTTTCTCGTTAAGTGTCATTATGAATGGGAGAGGAATGAACAGCGTGCTTTGCAAAAGTATCGAACCGTAAGACAAATAGGCTGAAGGGAAATGACACCGCAGGGTTTGAGGAAAATGATGGCAAAGTTTGAGGCCATAGGTTTGTTATCTGTTGCACCTGGACGGGGAATTCAGGATGAATTTTCCTCGAACTTCGAACATATAAATAACATGTTTTAACTCACAATTGCATTAAAGATTCGGTCACGAGGGCATCCTGGGAATTGACAAGAAATTGATGAAGTCGAAAAGGGATTTGGGCTCACCCCCGCTTCACAGTAAGCTAATCATGGTTTGCAACTTTCATCAACTCTTTTGTGTGATGTAAACAATATTTACATGAAATTTTGTAAAAGTAGCACGAATATTCTGGAAAATATAAAGGTTTCTTTAAAATGTCCCAAATTTTTCCGCATCTATTATGCTTATAACTAGCAGAGTTTTCCTTGAAATTATATGAACCTTGCAGAATACATGGCAATATGTTAGAGAAGTATGGTATCAAAATGCCATCTAAATAATAGTAAATGAAATATTAGCAGTTCTAGTAAATAATTTTTTACTGCGCATGCGGAAAAGGTGGCGTAATTTTTCTTTCGCAACTTCATAGCCATATATATATGGAAACTTATATAAAAATTCCAGTTCAATACATTTAAGATTCGGAAAGATATCGGCGTTTTGGCCAGCGCTGTTTTATTTTAAATGCCATCTGCTGCGTGCAGATGGCGTTTGCGGACCTTACGCGATTCTGGTTGCTTATCGTATGCCTCACCTACCCTTAAAGTTTAGCCACGTTTTTTTCAATCACCCTGTATAGCAAACATACAATCGGTAACTCAAACCTTTTTTGAATTATTGCTGTTCAATATCAAAAAGCAGTGCCTGAAAACCAGAAAAAAGTCAGTATCACTACGATGAAAGGAATAATGTGATCAATTTGGTATCCAGCAACTGTTTGAAAAATAAATAGCAAGCCCCAAATTAACATCAAAAACTAATTTTGCAATTCCCAAGAAGAGGAAGTAAATTCACAGAAAAGTCGCATTCATGCTGCCCCTGGGAAATAGATGTTCTGCGAATAGAATGTTAAATAGGTCACTCGTCTTGAAATATCAAGGATATCCAATACGTCTGATGTTTGGAAATCAATTTCTTTTCTCTTATCCATTATTTCCGATCAACAACATGACCTAAATCAGCATCTAGTTTATCTAACATATATCAAGATGTAGTTATAAGAAATTTTGAAAAGAGGGGGAACCAGTACCTCCAAATTGAAAATTGTAGAAATCTCCCGCGACTAATGGATAGCGCCGCTTCTTCTGTCATTCTTACTTGTTCTTTTGCTTTTATACTTTTCAAATATTCCATCATATTTCATTCCCTTATCGTACCAAGGTATCTCCTGTTTCTCTGGTTCCCGCTTTTCTTGTCTTCCCTTCCCTTTCCAACTCCTCTGAATTGCAGAAGAGGAAATTAATGATTCAAATCGAGGAAAATCGAAAACGTTTAAGGAAAAACGTGTCTCGAATTGTTTCTCTCTCTGCTCCACTTTCTTCTTCTTCTTCTTCTTGGTTTCGAAGAAACTCTTCTCTTTTTCGATTGCGAAATCATTTCTTATTTTTTTTTGCACGCTACGTGCAGTATATTCGGCTTCTTTGTCAATTCTGTTGTTAAATGTGCCGTAAAAAGTCGAAGAAGGGGAGTCTTCTTCGGCCCGTTTAGTATGGATTAAAAATAAGATGAACAAAATTCCATTACTGAAATTAGCTGGGTTCTTAAAGTCCGAGTTAAAACGCTGAGCTGAAACGGCAGAACGAATAAGATCAGGGTATTTAATTAGGTGAAATGTTATTGCATTTAAATGTCTTTAGATATTTTTTTCTTATTGTAATTGATATGTAGTTTTAGTCGTAGCATTGTTGTTTTAAGATAATTATGTAGAGTATCTTTCCTTCTGAACATAAAAAAGAGTTAAGTCACATACTCCATTTCTGCTGCGAATAAATTCAATTTCTCATAACTTAATGAAATTTTCCTTGCATATGACTGCTAACACGCGAGTTTAGAACATCGCCATAAATTGACGCATTTTATCTTTAGCTTCATGGTATAATGAAAAAATTAGAGAAACTATGCTAAAAAAAGTACTTCTTGTAGACAGATTTAATACAAAATCTGATACAGATCTCTAAATTAGATGCAAACATAATATGTCAAATTTTATTAATTTAGCTCGATAAGTTTTTGAGTTATATTTGATATATACAGCCAATGAGATAAACTGATGTGCAGCCTATCCTTTGAGGGATATGGTCCAAAATTCGATACAGATTTACAGTTTTGGTTATAAGTACAAACTTCCAAATTATATATGTTCTGCTCGTTATTATTTTGAGTTAACGTGTTCTTATAAACCAGGTAGAGTGACAGTTGCGGAGGCGGTCGAAAATTTGATGATGACCAAGCATTTGATGTGAAAACCATATTCGAAATTTCATTCTTTTAGAATTTTTGATTCATTCATATCCAAATAGTCACACACAATTACGAATTTTAAAGTTGTTGGAGATATTAAATATGGAGAATTATCCAAAATGTACAGACGAAATTTTCTACAATTAAAATTATTTTCCTTTACATATAAATTGTATATAAGAGAGTAAAATTGAAAATTTTCAGCTTGAAATTCTAGCACACACAGACCCTCAAAGCGCACAAGGGAGAAAATACGGTTTCAGCTTTCGTGACAAGTAATTATTTTGATTCGCGGCCTGAAAAAACCTTGCAGATAGTTTCAAGAGAAAAGTGTTTGGCCAAACGTTAAAAATCAGGAAAGTTACAGAGTAACTTCATGTGGAAAATTCACAAAAATACACAAAAAAAGACCGATTTTCCAACTTTATATTAAATAAATATAAAACTATTTCGAATTTTAAAATAATTTCCACGGCGTTAGCTCGCACTTGTGCTAATCCATTACTGTGCTAAATTCGGCCCCCATACGTCAAACGGTCTGAACGTGCATAGCAAAGATAAAAACGGACATATACACATAGGGGAAGCCAAGGCAAAATGGCGATGTTGACATTTAACCATTTTTAATAAATTCAGTTCATGAGGTACTTTTTTTCTTTGCATATATTAAAATATCGACTTTTTGTTGTGTTGTACTTAAATTGAGAATTTTTTTATTTTAATATTATCAATGTTATTTTGCCATTTAAAATAAGCAAAGCAAAGGTACCAACTAGCCCTGGTCCCGTGGTACCGGAGTAAGATGACTTTGGTCACGGGGCAAGATGAAATTTATGACAAAAGTTTAATACATTTTTATTTTTGGAAAATTTAGGGCAAGACACTAATTAATTAAACGTTTTTTAAGTATTTTCCTTGTTTAATATGCAATGAAAGGGTTATTTTAGTTAATATTTAAGCTCATAGAAAGTTAATATAACTTAAACCAGTATTTTTCCTTTACAAAAACTAGACACCAATTATTCTCATTCGGAGTCTGAATAGCCCTCGAGCCACCATGTGTGGCATTTGAAACACTCTAATTAATCTTCTGACGGAACGTCAACATAGATCTTCTATCACGCAGGCAAATGTATTATATTTTCTTTGGAAGTTTGAACTTACGTCATAAGGGTCAGAAGTTGGGACTTTTTAAAGGAATCAAATTTAAATTTCTTTTATTACCTTCTTTTATGCACCCTAGCCTCTTGTGTTTGCTGATTTAAACGTTCTTCTTCCGTGTCTTTCTGAACCGACATGTCTTTTATAAGTAAGCTTATTAAAATATTTTCTGTAGGTCTCACATCTTGGAACATGCGTTGGAACAGATAGTGAATCACGTAGCTGAAGAAAATTGTACAAAATAACTAAAAAATTCATATATTCTTCAAAAAGAGAATAGTAGAAAGCACTTGGGGAAAGATGACGAGGTCGTCAACTTGACCCTGCCAACTTCATCTCATCAGCAATTTTAAAAGTCTTTGTTTTTTGGTGGGATTAACAAGATTTAGATAAAAAAATATTAATAACGATTTGGAAAAGCGTATTGTCTAAAGTAGTCATGCATAGCAAAGAATAAACAAATATATTAGGTGTTAGTCCACTAGATCTCATATTGACGTTCTAGAAAATTAAAACACGTCAGGCAAAAAACACGAACACCATATAACAAACAACGAAATGGTGTCAGTGGCTTCACTATGCGATTTTTTGGTGCGCAGCAGCGTAGAGGGCTGGTATTATCAATAAGGTGGTGTTACCCTGTAATATGAATTTAAAATAAGCCATTCGTAATTTTACATTACACAGCCAAGCTCCTTTAAATATCTCGGTTGCAAATAGAAGTCTATTAATTATTATTTACAAATTTTAAGCCAATTTTGGTATTAATATTACTGCCAGTTGAAAATATTACTCGGAACACGTATAAGCTTTCTCGGCTAATTAAATTAACGAGATAGCATGTAATTAATGCGAATTAATTTACAAACGAGAGTACATGCAAGTGCTTTAAAACAGTTCACTAAGGTTATCTTTCGAAATATCTTCAAATGGAGAAAATCTCTTGACAATATTACAAGTTTACATATCACTTCGAGAAATATATGCCCAATTTATAACTTAATTAAAATTTAATAAAGAATACTGCAACCTACGACAAATCCTAACATCAAATTCCGGCACACTCTTTCCTTTTACCCACCTTTCACATTATATCCCTCTTAAAATCATTTTAAAAAGCACGAAGTGTCATCGCGACTCTTGGCATTTTATAGCACAGTAGGTGGAAAAGACAGGGTCACATTTCGTGACAAGGGATTTCCATTTGCATCAGGGAGTTCTGAATTAGCATGAGGAAACCCTTCGTTTATGACAAATCTCTAGAGATTGGACATGCCCTGTCTAGCATAATGAACAGAGACACGTCTCTTTTCTGAACCAAAACTCTGATAATGTCTTTCCAACAACATATATTATTTAATAGGGCAGTCTGTCTGGATTTTCATTTTTCTCAAAGGAGAAAATGGTCGCATTAACTAATTGAAATTTTATGATGTCTATCTCGAATTTTAAAAGTAGCGTGCGGTCTAGAAACATTAGGCTTCATTCGTGAGTGTGTGATATTTTTTGATGGTAATTGTAGTTTTTCTCTTTCTTCGGTAAGTGTAGTTTGCATTACAGAAGATAGTTCAAGTCAAGGAATGGTTCGGAACATAATATTAATGTACCTGTTAATGTTCCTCTTTTCCTTATTTCGATTATAGACGAGGTGTATATATTGTCTATTATAATCTGCTGAGGAAAAATGAAATTTATTGGTTGTTTATTTTCTTAACAATCCTGGAAAAATTTTTTGATTCCATTAAAAATATTTTGAAACATCTCTGAAAACATAAAAATGTACTTAAAAAACTGCCAATTCGTTAGTTAATTAATTAATTTTAGCTTAAACTTCGGGATACACGTTAATTTTATTATTAATGTTTTTATACAAAACGCCATGAAAATAGAAGGAAGCGAACTAAAATATTGTGATGATTTTTATGTTTTAATTTTATATTAAAATTTATATGATTATTTCTTATCGTTAATAAATAATACTCTGAATTATACATTTTTTCAAAATACTGCAAAACGTTTTTTGTTCTTTTGAAAACTGAGTATCATAAAAGAGATTTAAATTATGAGCCAGAAAAAAAATTTGTCCAACACAAGACAAACTGTTTTCATCTTAATCAGGATGTTAAATTGTATTCAAAGTACAATAATTCATCGAATCAAATAATATATCGATTTAAACCATTAACTATCGATTAAAAAGGAATTTTAAAGGCTATTTAAAAGGAAGCTCAGGTATCAAAATTCAACTCAATTTATGCAATATTTTAGAAGTATATTTTTCTAGTCTCACCAGAAATATCTGAAATAATTCAAATCTTCTAATAAAATTAAATATATATTTTGATTGAATTATATTAGTGTAAAATTTCTTTTTAAATAACGAGTCAATTATTAATTTTAAAATTATTAAAAATTATTAATTAATTGGATATTATGCTTTATTTTCTTTAAAATCCATTTTTTAAATTCGTGAAAAATATTATAAACTCTATTAGCGTTTATTTTATAACTTCCAGTCTTTCTAATGTACAGGGTATTCCTATTCAATATAACATCTAATTTCCTTTATTTCATAAAGACCATTCAATGCAGCTGCACTTTAAATTCTATTATCAGCATATTAACAGGTATTTACAATATAATATTCACTTATCACGTAATTCTCTAAAGCTGAAATTGATTTCAAATGCAAATTAAAGATGAAATTCAGATTTAAAAGACTATTTTATTTGATAAAATAATTGCTATTTTCTGGACTGGTTACATTTAAAAAGACAAGATAGTAAATGGGAATCAATTTATTATCAAAAGTACACGTAATTGCTTGGAAATCTTGTCACTAAGATTATCTTTATAAATATCTTCAAAATAGAAAACAAACACTTGATATTTTTCCAAGTTTACATATATCACTTCGACGATATTCCTGATTTAAAACTTAATTAAAGTTTAATAAAGCATTTTACAAACTATGGCAAGTCGTTCCTTCGAAATCTGGCAAATACCTTCCCACAACCAGCCTCTCACACTAATGATATCAAAGAAATAATCAAATCTCTTTTTTTTGTAGAATATTTGTGGAAATACTTTTTCTTCTGTTAGTGAACTTTACTAGTTAGTGTTTACTTTTACTAGTTAGTCATTTAGTGAATTTTCGTGCATGTTTAAAATTACAGTTAATATCAGTTGTACACCAGAAACGATTATATATTACAGGCATAACAAGAACTTAATGCTAAGAATTATTTTACCATGAAACGACAGTCATCATCTTAAATTGAATTACTGATCTACAGATTGATGGATCGAATAATTTAAAGTGACACCAAGATGAAATTTATTTTCATAAAACTCGTGCTCTTTGAGTCAGTCATCTATCAACTCTAAATCGACTGTAAACAGCTTCTCAGGAGCAGGGGGAAAGACGATGCGGAAGAAGATGAAATTGTGCAAGTTGAAAGAAATAAAACAAACTCACAGAAGGAAAATTATGAAATGAACTTTAAAAGCTGTCCCTAAAATGAAGACTGTCACCGTTAAACATTTGAGACATTTATTAGAAGCAATAGGATTCTCATTTTTGATAACTTCAAATGTAGAGAAAGGAAAGCCAGGGAAGAATCTCTACTAATAATAAAGGAGAAAGTGTGTTTGTGCGTCTGTGTTTTGACTCTCCGCAAGGCAGATCGTTAGACCTAGAGCTACGAAATTTGGCGTAAGCATACTTTGCAGGGTGGGAATCTGCACATCGGAGCCAATTTTCTTTGAAATTTTAATTAATTAAAGATTAAGCGAAAATTTGGAGTTTCCCGTGATGACTTCAGAAAACATTTATAGCATAAATATGATTCTTACACCATCTGAAAACTTTAAAAAAATTTTCTTTTCAATTATATCAATTAATAGCCGTACATATTTTCTCAAATTTCAATAAATTTTAAAAAATGTTTTTAAGGCATAATTTACAACCATACATTTCGTTGTTCCAATGGAATTCAAAACTGTTGTAATGTATTTCAACATAGCATGAAGAATAGTGGAGCCTTCTTTATCAAAAATAATATATTTATTGGACGTTTTCCACAGCACAAACATGTGAAAAAAACACATACACTTACATCACAAACGTTACATCACTGACTGACATCGAATTCCATCTTCAATTGATATTTATTTTCCGTTGCTAGGCAACGTTAGCAAAAAGACAAATACATCGTGGCCACACTATTTTTATAACCTTTAGAAAAGAATTATGCCAAACGATATTTTTAATTAATATTTTTTTCAGCCAAACTATATTTTAAAATTAATTTCTTTTATGACCAAACGATTTTTTTTATTTAATTAATTTCTTTTCTTCAAATACTTTAATAATTCTACAAATATATATTTTTATTCGTTACGAATATTACACCGTTTTCATTGTTAAAACAAATATTTATTTGCGTGTTTCTCTTCCATTATTGTAAGCAGAGGAAATATCCTAATGGATTTTCTTTCCTTTTTTATTTCACGAGTTTTTCTGGAAATCTGTAAACAAAGTCCTCTAAGAGAGTAAGTATATTAGGAAATGTATCCATTCAGCTGATTATGATTGCTATGGTTTAATTCTTTTTTATGTTGAAACCAAACACAAATTTTGCATGAGGAATAAGAAAGTGAAATTGACGCCGACAACCTACAATTAGATGCTACATACCACCGACAGTTTCTTGACTCCTTTAGGGATGTTCATTTTGACAATAACCTTCTCATACCGACACCAGCCGCCCGGGGGGGGCCCCTAAAAATTTCCCCTTAACAGCGACGAAGGCCGATCTGAAGAAGTTGGCTTATTTTGAGGGAAGGTGAGGTTCTGAGATCGCTTAGGAGATAAGCGCGAGAGGGGAGTCCAATGATCCTTGTCAACCACAGCCCATTTCCGTGAGTCTTAAGGGAAGGTTATAGCATAGGATGGGGTGGTGGGGAAAATGACCAGCGAGGTTGGGAGAGTCCAATTCAAGTCGTTTCCTCCCAAAAAGTCCCGACTTTAAAGGGGGTAGAAGAAAAAAGTCGTCTCGGGATTAAAAAGATAAACAGAACACGTTGAAAGCTACTAAAAAAGAACGGGTTAAATGTCTATCACAATTTGAAGTTCAAAATTACTTTGTTAAGGTAACCATAACTATCAAATCATGCATAAGGCATTCAATTGAAATAATATTTCAGCCTAAAAAGCTGGTCGCCGAGGGCAGCTAGTATCAAATTAAAAAAATTAAGTGAAAATACAGTGAAAGCAATCGTTTTGTAAGGTCTTAACAATATGGTTATTACTGTTATGAGTTTCATGATATTAGTTGTTAGAATGAAATTGTAACAGGTGCATTATAATAAAAAGATGCTGTTAATATATACTTACTCTATAAATCAATCATTACCATAAGATTTGTAAAAGCAGATAACTTTAATAGATTTTATAAGATGCTAGATTCATTATGCTACGAAATAGTTACTTTTGTTTTTGTATAATTTCATTTTCTGCTTTATGGCCAAATTTTATAAATTAATCGAGTCCTTATACGTATTCAAACATATTTAACATTATTAAGTTGAATCTAAGGGAACTGGCAAAAGAGATATCGGTGCTGCCACCAGCAAATCGAAAAACGTTTATGTAAATTGGAACACTAAGCTCTGGCACTAAAAAGTTATATTCCAAAAGGAGCTGCCTATTTAAGTACATCCAAGTCACATGAATATTTATGCTTTTTAGCTGCCGGGAGTTGAACGGAAGATTTCCCATTTTAACGTGAATCTGAAGATGAAGAATTTTCATTCGTATTGATCCATATTATACACTTTTTCTTTAAGAAACTGTATCAAAGATGAACCATAGTTATTCAGTAGGCTGATTTTTATTTTTCAGAGAATTCTGATCAAAAACTATTTCATATCAGATATTTAAAAATGCGACTATATCACAAACATAAATTCTTGGCTATTCCCAGTGGTTTGTTTTTAATTCATCCTCAATTTTTTCTGATGTAATATTATAATACTAAGTACCAATATAAGAACCAGAGCATTTTTTTCCTCAAAATTCAGTTTAAATAATAAAAAATCCGCTGAATGGGAGTTTTAACCTTTTTCTTTCTTCACATGTTACAAACATCCAATTTTTTTCTTCCAACTAGCAGAGTACCCGGCGTTGTCCGTTCTTATTCAGGCCAAAATCTTTTGGAAGGAAAGAAACGTAACAATATTTTGTAAATAACATAATGTTTATTAATATTACTTCTTTGCGGAAATATTTCTCAAATTCTCTATGAAATTATGAGTACAAAAAGTTTGTTTCATTTATCATAAATCACAATGTAGAGTACTACATCTATTTCATGCATTGTTAGACAATTTTTGGTGAGCATCGTATTATTTCAGGAACCCAAAATATAAAACTTCCATGCTAATCGGTCCATTTGATAAATGTCTTCCTATGACTCACCTTCATCCAACAAAGAAGAGTGTGCGATATGACCCATTTCTCAATACAGTATTTTTCTGTTGCTGTTGAAAATGTGAGAGTCATTTTTCAACTAAAATTCCAACAATTAAAGAGTCTAAATCAACTAATGAAACATGCTTCGACATAATTGCTCCAGTCATTCTAAGTACATACTTCTACATGTCTTATCAGTAGTTATCATCCTAAAGGGTTGACAAAAAACGATTTAACCCTTCCATATTTTTAGTTCGACCTTATTCAATTCTAAGAATTGAGTTTTATTACGATTAGTCAATGTTTTCCCGTGTATTTCGGAGACATTGCCCCAACCTAAACTGAAGGACTCTGTTAGGGCTTATTTATTCCAACAATACTTCATGTCGGTTAATGAAGAACATGCTTAACAAGGTTCATCTAAATAGCTCCAGTAGTATCGAGTTTCGTGTCAATCGGCCTGTGCCTTTGCTCCACCATACATGAGGTTTCAGGTGAGTATTTATTTACCCCTAAAGTGCTTTTATTTTGCCTATGAAGAACATGCGTATCAAATTTCATCACATTGCCCCAGAAATATAAAATTTCATGTCGATCGTACATTTGCCGAATGCATTCACATGACTTTATCCCAACCTAACGTCAGACATTAGGTTGGTGTTTATTAAACCCCCTACAATATTTTTAGTTGGCACCAAAATTGATCAAAATCGCCCTAGCCATATCCAACAGCACGTTAATCTGCTCAATGGTTTGCATTTATTTTCACAATTTTGCCCCCTCGCCTACTCTGAGGAATTGGATTGGCATTTATATATCCATACATTGTTTTCAGTTAGCCTGTGAGGAACATTTATACCCTGTGTCATTAAAATTGCCTCATCCGAATCAATTTTTATGGCAACCGGCCCATTTGCTACATGCATTTATAAGACTTAACCCCATCCTACCCTCACGGATTCGGTTAGAGTTTATTTACCCTTAGAGAATTTTTAATCAACCACTGAAAAACATATGTACCGAATTTCATCAAAATTGGCTTTTCCATATCCAACAGCATGTCAATCATCCTCAAGAGTTTACATGCATTTTGAAGATTTTCTCTATCCTTCTCTAAAGAATTAAATTAGAGTTTATTTACCCTTACACTCCTTTACTCAACTTATGAGGAATATATGTGCCCAGTATCATCAAAATTGTGCCAGCTATATCAAGTTCATCACATCTGAACAATTATTAAATGTATTTTAAAGACTTTGCCCCACATTATCCTGACGGATTGGATTAGCGTTTATTTACCCCAATAGTATTTTTAGTTGGCTAATTAGAAGCCGCCGAAATCGCCAAGCATGTCAATCGCCCTGTTACTAACATGTATTTTGGAGACTTTCCCCAACCTACCCTGAGGATTTGGGCCAGGGATAGGGCTTATTTACCCCTACAGTATTTCAAATCAGTAAATTGAGAATCTGTGTGCCAAGTTTCATAAAAATTGGATTAGCAATTCGGAAGTGATGCTGGAACAACCATATGTATGCATACATGTGTTGAGTTTTATATATGGTATAATTCAACACCTCTGCCTATTGCGTTTGTTAATAAAATAAAAAATAATGGTCAATCATAATAATTTTAACTGAGTAGCTTCTTCCCATTATGTTATTTCTGCATTATTCTAATGAAACTACGATACATTGCATTAAATGACCAAAATAACAAAAAGTGCATGATATATCCATGACATACTTCTAGTAAGCTCAAATTAAAACTTTATCCACTTATATATCAATTATTAAAAGCATTTTAATAACCAAGACTCTATCTTAAAGCTCGAATCAAATCAAACAGAATCAACTTATCCAAACGCCCAAAATGATATTCTAACGCTAAGCATTATTAAAGTAATTACTCTGTCCACATTTCTAACCAAAGATTAGAATTTCACACTTCGGCCTGCAGGTCAATACGTCAAGCGACCAATTGGTTGTCTGCAAGTTTGCATTTCATAGGAGCTGACAAGCTGTGATGTAGCAAGTGTTGAGTGAGAAGTGAAATCAAGCATACACTTGTTCACTGGGATTTGACTCAGATACCACTCTACCAACATCACTTTACATCTCTGATTCTGATATGTTTAGGTTTTAGATTAGGATTGATTTTTTACTTTACATTTTGTTCCATTTTATTAGTTCAGCATCAAAACAAATGAAAACAGCATTAGAATAAATTTGCATTAGCTTATGACGAGAACTAACAATGTCTCAATTACGTAGATATGTATCAACTTCTTCCTTTTTTCTTATTTCGCGAAAAGGCTTTCGGGCTCGTTCAATTTTCACTTTCATTTTTTATACGAACTTGGGAAAATGAAATTTAAAGCTATACTTATGTTTTGTGTTTTCCGACATTACCAAGATCACTTTTGCGTACCACGTACCAAACGTTGGGAACCTCTGTTGTAGGATTATATTCTGGCTGGCTAATTAAAAATTATTACGTGATTTGATTAAAATCACCTGGATAATTCCAGTCACCCTTTAAAACACTTTTCCAATTTTTAATTATATTCAAATATCTATTTAATGCTCCTGAAAACAAATTCTATTTAATTATTTAAAATATTCTTTTACTGTTCAGCAACGGATTCCGAGACTACCACTTTTTGACGATTTTACACCGGAAAGGGATGTTAGGCAATGAGTCATATGAGCGCGTTTCCGGAGTTTTTCGTTAGATCACGCTCAGTAAAATGTAAACATCACCCTCCCTATTTTGATGAAAATAACTCCGCCCGGCGCATGTGCAAAAGCGCGGAGGGTTTCCGAATCCGTTGCTAAACAATACGTAACAATGGTGAAGAAATTATTGCAGTATGGATGGATTAGAGTGTTACGTCGAAAGTAAAGTGTTGCACCAAACGTCAGAACGAAAGTTTTTAACTAAATTAAGAAGTTATAATAAACATAAAAAAATTCCTACATAACTGTGTTCTAAACAAAAAAAATACTGCTCATCTTTTTAATTAGTTCCATGAAGGAGAAAATCGATTCAGTCTGTTCCTCCCCTCCTGAAAACCTTTATATTTGCAAGGAGGACGTTTTTCAATGCAAACCAAGACAATTAGACATTCATTCTAGAATATTTCCTCCCTGAATAACAATTAGATGTATATGAAACTATCCGTGTTTAGCTTGCTGCATAATCATCAATAACTAAACTATTCCAAACGAAAAATGAAATTCATATAAAATTTTACTCCATTGGAAATGAATACAGAATTCAAGTTTAATAAATTAATAATTCGACGGTTGGATATTTAAAAGGAAATCTTTCTTTGGCATAAAATGTATACCGATTATTTTCCTGAAAAGTGCAAAATGTATTTAAACATTCTTAAGAAATGAATAAACACTCAAAGAATACTGGTGATAAAAGAAACTATTTCCATTTTTTAAAAATAAATGTTTTTATTTTTAAAAAATAAGCTTCTCATACTGTAGTACAAAAACATTTAAATCCTTAAGACAGAAAAGTATTTTTACTTTTAAAATCATCCTTTGAAATTTTACGGCCTGCTTGTATCATAGACAAAACATTTTTCTGTTAGTCTAAAGAATGCTAGTAGAGTTTTTGCTGTTTTGAAATAATTTTTCCTATTTCACAGGAGGTCCTATTATCTTTCTTTTCCTATTTCAAAAATATTCTGAATGTAACAATGCTAACAAATCAAAACCAGCTGGAGTTTTCTCCCCTTTACTTTTTCGTATACAGTAAAACTTCGATAAACTGTCACTCATTTGACCGTCAGTTTCTGTTATTCGACATCGTCTAAAATCTAAGGCTCGAGATTGAAAGACACAGAATATGATGGCAGATTATTTTAAAGTAGCGTAGGTTTATAGTACTACAATACATTTCTGTATACTCTTATATTCTATAATTATATTGATCTTTGTATTTATCGTTTCGTAGAATTAAATACAATATGTATGTATTATTCATTTTTAAAAGATTTATTTTCATTTTGGTCCCGAGCCAGCAGTGAAATCACGTTACTGTAAATATGTACGAAGATATTTCTCTTTTCCGTCTATTCGGTTATCCGACACAGTCCTGTTCCGGACGGTGACGGTTAATCGAAGTTTTACTGTACTTACAAAATATCACAAGTTTTGAACTCTTAGTATAGTGAAGAAAAACGAAGATGCATTTTGGGCATCTTTCTTCTGACTAATTGTTTAAAATTTGATGCAGGTCCACAATTTTGTTGATAAGACCACATACGGATTTGGGCCAAAATTTGACACTATTGTAGGCAAATTAAGGATCGAGTCTTAAATTATTATTATGAAGTTAATTTATTCTAAAATAGGATCTTTATTCCCCCCACACTTCCCAAGAAAAATCCCCAAAAGTCCTTAAATTTTGAGTAAACGTCTGCCATCTTGGATTTTCTCCCAAACTCAGCAATGGACAATCATAGAGAAGTGCTGTTGGTGTCGAACGCCTCTGTTTTGGAAGAAGAACTCATTACTGCAATAAAAAGTCTAAAATAGAGAGTTGTTATAATTTTATTAACATAAAACCTGTTTGTAAACATACAAAAACTGCGTGTTTCACAAAAGAATGAATTTCCGCGGAAACTCATAACTCGATGGAATTCATTAAAATTTTTTAATTAACACGCATAAATAAACAGGTAGTATTCAAGCTGACAAATATGTATCTTTAATTAAAATCGTCTTTGTTTTGAGTAATCTTCTCTGGTTGAGGAGCTGGTATGTTTGACTTGGACATGATCCTCGGTATCGCAGTTGCCTAATCTCGCACATCTTTACGATGACTTTAACAATGTACGATACTTTTTCCGCGCAAAGACCGATGTCGTCGAATAAAGCTGAGAGTAAGGTGCAAATCCATATTGTAGACAGCCTTCAAAGTTGCCCGCACCTCGTACAACACACGCAATGTGGCAGAACAGTTGGTTAGGGTTAACAACTACAGGATCTTTATCAATTATTATAGTATTTCCCATAGCGGCTCATGTGAACACTGGCCCTTTCCTCTTCAAAGTTTCATCATCCAATCTTTCCCCCACGATTCCCTTAACAACAGTTTCGCCTAGCTTCTCTGCTGAGTCGCAATTAACTCTACCGTCGGCAACAATTCCTGAAGACAGGGAAATGAGCTCTACGGATTTCTTGAAGGGTGAATGTTATTTTAGACAAACTAAAAATTTCTTAAAATCAACTCGCATCTCGATTCTGCTTAAATTTTGATTTTAAAAAATGTTCTGGTCGAGGATTTCCCCGTCACTCTGGCGAAAGCTTCCACTGCTTGCGTCACCTGGAGACTTCTTGACATGGTACAAATCTAACGTGCTACGGCGCTGTCAGACATATTTCGGCCTTATGTTAAGCCACCGCTAACCTTCATAGATCGCATTAGGACCTTCAGTCCCGAAACATTTGATGCTGACTGAAATAAGAACAGTATTGCAGTAGCGTTCTGATAAAAGCATCCGCAGATGCTTTTCTATATACAACCTGTCACTTCCGATACTGAAATGTAAGTGCATCTCCACAAGGTCCGTCAGCAGGTACTGGCAGTCAGCATAAAAACAAATCCCACTATAGACGCCTATGGGGAGTGTTTTCTATCCCAATATTTGGCGATATTTCGCTTTTTTGGCGAGAAATGCTTTGTAAAGTTTTTCTATTTCGACGACGACCGAGAGATGCAATCTGTTATAAGGATGTAAACATTTCTACTTTATAGGGGCTTATTTGTGTGTATGTGTGTGACTTAAAGTAGAATGAATTCCTTCTTGAGTGTCTTAAAGGTGAAAATAATTTATTATTAATAGTTAATTGTAAATAAAGATGGAAGGTTTTCAAAACAGTAGAAGAAAAAACTCAGTTTCGCGCCAATCAAAGTAAATACGAAAACCCTAGCGGGCACAATGATCAACTTGGCGTGGTAAAAGACATTCCCATAGGCGCCTATAGTGGGATTGGTTTTTATACTGGCAGTCATCGTTGTTATCCAGAAAGTTGCATAATTTATTGAAATTGATTGGCATAGGACGATGAAGGATTTAAAGAAACAACCCGACAGATGGTGTTAAAAGGAGCAGAAAGTTTGTGAAAAGGGAGAGACGAATAGTCAAAAGAGAATTGGAAGAGATAACTTTAGCTGGTGGTGAGATGGCAATAAGTATTGGCGAGGGAGCCTGAGTTAGCTTAGTGCGGCAGTTTTATTTTTTTACCCCCGTGAGGCTTCGACACGGTTGAAGACAGAGTTGTCAAGTGATGGTTTCAAAGGACCATTTTTCTGCTGTCATCCGCGAAAAATGCAAAATACCTTTCTGTATAGACGATTTTGTGAACTGCACTGCCTGCAAACAGATTTACGCTTGGCCTGCTAGGACTAACAAGAGTTGGTTCTCTGTACCAGAGCAGGCGTCCGCTATTCCAGTATTTTCTCACGGGCAGTTTTGCCATGACCAGCGATCAGTGGCGGATAGCGGCCACTACCGGATCTCCTCAACTGGATTCCAAAGGGAGTGGCATTCCTGTCTAGAATTAAATGCGGATGAGTGGAGAGCAGCCCTCCCCCGACTATCACCTGTAACCTGCGGCGTAACCATGGCCAACTAGTAAGCCTGATGTTGGAGTCAGCAGGCATCCTGTATTACCTACATCCAAAAGTCGTGCGGAGAGGCGACCTGTCCTGAACATTGCAGATTATGAGTGGAGAGCAGCCCCGTTCCCTGGCGCGCGATTAAAAATTGAACTTTCTGCAAAGCTCGTGTGCATTCTGAGCAAGAGAATCGCCAATTAACAGTGTTAAGAAGAGCCAGCGATTCCCACCGGTGGTCAGTCCAATACCCCGGATGTCCTCAACTAAAAAAAATTTCAGATAAGTGGCATTTTATTTTAAGTAACATGTTGATTAAAATTATCATAATAAATTATCCTTAACCTTAATGAAAAACCCTTCATTTGATATGCAAAATATGGGGGAGTGTAGATACAATGTTTAACTTTTTGCAAGGATTTGCTTATTCAAGTGCATTTTAGGTTCATGCATAGTAGTCATTTAGATTTTGAAAATTATTGCCATGTAATTAGTACATATGTATAACTATGTCATCAGATCACATCTAGATCGACATCTATAAAAAATGCCATAATGAAGTTTTTGAGATTTAAAGTTAGGAAGTTGTGACCGATATCAAAATTCAATTATATTGTTAAAGTATTTTCGTAACCTAAATCTGGTGTACTTTCGCAGTTATTGAGTGAATGATTTATAGTTGATTTTTGAATACATTACCATGCTTAGCCTGGTAAATAATTAGGTAAATAATTGTCTAACTGAAAATATTGATATTAGAAGCATCACATTAATGATCAGGGTGTTTACAAAAAATTTAACTTCACCCCGCTAATGAAAAAATGCTCCCTGTGGGTGTGGAGCTCAGCATAGCTTTTATTTTAAAACTTAATTTCAATCGTCTAATAGAAAAATTGTGTAACAAACATCTTGATCTCAATTTCTTAACAGACTGCTGATAGTATTATCTGGTTACTTTGTGTGTCAATTATTTTGATGGTATAGAATGATTTTTTATTGATATGCATGTATGTGCGATCACACTAACTAGGGGGCCCCAACATTAAGTAACATGAAATTAGGAATAAGTGAGTAGTACAGAACTCTGTGTGTAATATGAAATGTTAACCAAGAGTGGTGTTATAATTTATGCAATATCATGCCTGCAATACTTTACATTCTTTTGATTATTAAATAATTCTTTTGATTATAAAATTTTATTTATAATATAAAATAAACAAATTTTTAATTTAGGCTCTAGTTCCTGTCACTTATTTCTGCTTGACATGTTCTTCACAGAGCCTTGTAGAAATCTTCCAGGTCTGGAGTAAATATAGCTGTTAGTGTAAATTTTGAATACCTGGGCGTTATTGCATGAAAATCTATTATTATACACAATGCGGAATCATTAAGATTTTAAGTTGATTTCTAAATGGATCTATTGATTTTAAATCAATTGCAAGATTTCCTGTCGAGAGACTAAATTCAAAAGTTGTGAATAAGTTTTAAGCTTTTATATACATGGCCTAAATTTAATTGTTGTAAACTAATTTTGTGTACTTACTTATTTGACTATACGAAACTGTCTTTTTTCTGTTTATTGATTAATGCAGATTGCTTTTAGACCTTTAAAACTAGTGCTAATTGTAACTGACTCTTGCCAGATTAGCTGAATAATTTATAGAGCTGACTGAACTTGCAACTATTCATTCATGCTAAAATTTATGTATGAGATCAACAGATCTTAAGATTAGATTAATGATATAAGAAATAAATTTACACAACATCGCCAACTAGACACGATCAAGATAAAGAAAAAACTATGAATAATTATAGCAATACATATTTTTTGTCGAATGTATTTGAAAAATTCTATTTAAAAAATTTAAATTTCACTGTATAATTCAATACTAAATTCTTCAACTCGTTTGTGAGACAGTGCTGTTTCTGTGTGTTTTCAAATCTGTTTATGTTAACCTTCCAGTGGGCGCGAGTTTGCAAAAGATGCTTGATATGAATATGTAATAGGATGCACAATTCGTTATTTTATATATTTAAGTGCAATTTTATTTGTAGTATCTTCGTTTGCTATTAGGCTAATAAATACAGATAACATAAATAAAAGTTGCATTTATTTTTGTGAAATAACGATATATATATATGTAGTACGTTGCACAATGTGTCATAAAATTTTTTTAAGCTCGCCCGCTGGAAGGTTAATAAATTTACATCAACTCTTTATTTTAGACTTTTTATTGCAGTAATGAGTTCTTCCACAACAGAAACGTTTGATACCAACAGCACCTCTCTATTATTGTCAATTGCTGACTTATGGCGTTTTGGGGGAAAATCCAAGATGGTGGACGTTTACTCAAAATTTAAGATTGTTGGCCAAGCAGGGAGTTTGGGGATTTTTCTGGAAAAGTACAGGGGGACCTAAAACACCCATTTCGGACGGAATTGGCTTTATAATAATCATTTCCATCTCGAGCCAAATTACAGTTTAAATTTCCTATACTACACAGATGTACCATTTTAAAGATGAAACTATACATGTCCAATCTTAGCCACAACAGAAACGTTTGACACCAACAGCACCTCTCTATGATTGTCCATTGCTGAGTTATGGCTAACTAGCTTGTAGCGATTTTCATTTATTAGAACGGACAGACTTTCTGGAGACGAATTGTGTCCAAAATTCGAGAAAAATCTTCAATTCTCAATGTAAAGAACTCTTATCGAACTTCATAGGTATAGCTTGTTGCATTTTTTGTGTCTCGATTTCTCAGACAGACTGGCACACAGACATGATTCCATAAATGGTTTCTTCGGACTCGAATTTCTTTACGGTTATAACAATCTATCTTTGTATATTTCGTATACGAGAAAGGAAAAACGTAAAAAATACTGGAAAATTTATTTATGAGAAATAAGGGAACTAAATATCAACTTTGTTCTAGCACATGGTTTCTATATAGACTTTTATCAAAAATAAAATATTTCAAGTAATCCCTTAAATAATTCGAAATTCCTCTGGATTTTAATCTCCGATAACTGTTTTACTTGATGTGTTAAAATTAATTCTTTCAAATTGAAGATTTCGAAGCAAAACTGGTATAAAATAAACATTTTCTTTTGCTCTTTCTGTTTTTTTACTTAATGTTTTTCAGGAGGTAAAATGCTAAATTAGAAAAGGAAAACTGTGCTACAAAATTAAAAATTAATCAATCATAGAATACTTTTTCTTTCAAATCCTTTTTTAAATTTTTAATTTAATAATTAAACCTTCTGATTCCAGGCGAAACTGAATCTATAAATGTTAAGTACAGTGGATAATTAAATGAAAGAAAGAAATGTTCTTTAAAGAATATAAACAATCGTTAAAGACATTATTTCCTTCTTAAATCTCAATATAAAGTGAAACCTGTATATAACTTATTGTCTATAACGATATCCTCTTTGGTTCCGGCGGAATTCCTATTCACTCAACGCATTTTAAATCTGCCTAGAACGATAATCATTTTTAAGACTCGCCTGTCTATAACGATAATTTTACCTCCTTAGAAAGTTAGTATAGTACAATTCCGACTTTTTTTCTTGCAAACGACCCTATGGTCAAGAATGTCAGATAACAGGAGGATCGGTAGGAGGGGACTAGAAAAGGAGCCTATTATTACATGGAGATCCGATGAGGGTGCTAGATTGGAATGCGCGCAGATATTTGTTGTCTTTGACTCCTAGTGGGCACTAACCTGTTCATTCGAATTTATCACTTCGGACTGACCAATTGTTCTTCGAAATTCGCTTTTGATGTGTTAACAACTTTATTCTAAGATGGAGTGGCATAAAATATTGCCATTTAAAGAAAAGATAAAAATATTTTTAAAAATAGTTCAAAAACTGAAGCAAGTTGATGCTGCTAAAAATATGGGATTTTTTAGTCAAAATTGGCTACTTTTTGGACAAAAAGTAGAAAAGACGCTGAAGATGCGGTGGAAAAAAGTAAAGTGGATAGCATACAAAAAATATTTAAATTGAGCCGTAAATGACGATGCTGACAAAATTTTCAACAATAATTTTCATTCTGAAGTTCATAAAAATTATCATCAGGAGGTTAATATTTATATCAATATATAAAATTGTACCAGCTGCTATCTCGAATAACGCGTTATTCCCCGGCGGAGAGAAGAAGTGAGGTCACGTGACACATGCCCAACATTCTCTCCTAAATAAAAGGAAAGAGTGGTTCAAGCATTCCGTCCGCATTAACATGTCGAAATAGACTTATTTTAAAGATATCGCAAAAACATACAAAAAAATTGTTATTCTATAAAAACAATTATACCATGTCGTGGCGAAATCGTCCATCACTTCCAAATTTTTTTTTGTCTGATTTTAGTACGGAGGGAAGGAGATACCCCGAAGTTGCTTGGGATCTATATTTTTTCATATGCCCGTATCCAGCTTGTATATGCATGAAGCAAGATGCGCTGTATACATGAAATCTCAAAGTTAAACCTCAGGAAAAATAACGTTTTTAGTGAAAACCTTATTTGATCGATTTCATTTTCCCTGTTTCTTTGTATATCAATCACAAAATTATGCTAGTAAAATTGTATATTTTATTATATATTTTATTAAATATATGGGATTTTTTAGTCGAAAATAGCTACTTTTTGGGAAAAAGAGTAGAAAAGACATTGAAGATGCAGTGGAAAAATGAAAAACGGATAACAAACAAAAAATATTTAAATGGAGACGTAAATAACGATGCTGACAATTTTTTCAACAATAATTTTCATTCTGAAGTTAATAAAAATTATCATCAAGAGGTTAATATTTATATCAATATGTAAAATTTTATGTGTTTAAAATACAATTTTATATCAGAGATTATATGTAAAATGAATGAATAAGCGGAATAAAATATGCTATTATATTAATGCATGCACACGGCAAAAATGTTCAATGCGTAAATTCTCAAACTGTCTATAACGATAACCTGTCTGTAACAATAAATTTTCTAGATTCCTACAATATCGTTATGGACAGGTTTTACTGTATCTCGTATTTATTAAAGAAACCTTCATTCAGCTTTTTTCAATAAATAAAATTTAAAAATATCCCCAGAATATGGTGCTAAAAGCGAAGCATCTTTCGATGATTTCTCGACAGAATTCAAAAAAAAAAAATATTGCTTGTAGTTTCATTAAAAAGCAATTACTTTTAACAATAACTACAATTCACTCGAACCAATGAAATAAAGATATCCGAGAAAAAAAACTTGCAAGTGACGTCTTAAAAATTAATCAGAAATGCGAGACCAGGTGGGACAACTTTGATTTATAGTCCCTGTAGAACACCTGATTATACCATCCCTACACTTTAAACAGAGCTCTTTTATGTGCGCTCCATATTAAACGGCTACTTTTTGTTAGTCCAGAGCGTCTTTCTTCTCTTGTCTTTCACTCTCTTTTTTTTATCGCCTCGTTCATTTTTTAATACAACATTGGAGTGAATCAATTGAAGGAGTAAACCTGGTGGTTATTTGAAATTTCTTTCTTCTAGCCTGTGGCAGGCCCACTCCTTCACAATTGCATCTCTTTTCTTTCAGTGACAAAGGCGCTTAATTGAAAATGCTGAAGATTTACGATCCCGTTTTGAAAGGAGACGTTAGCTAGAATTTTAGGGGTGGAAATGAAATGGGTAGACGGCTGTTAAAAAGCAAGAAAGAAAGAGTAAGAATTTCACCGATATCGTTGAAAGTTGATGGAAAAAACAGTTTATATTTTTTTTTAAATCCATTTATGTTTAAATAGAATACTTTGAATTAAAAAATATATTATATTGCAACTACATATATAAAACAGATTGTGGGTATGCGTTTCACGTTCTCTGTATTGCAGTGCTTCGTTTTCTTGTGAGCAGAACTCTCTTTTAATTTTTTCAAGAAATTTAAGTGTTTTCCGTATGCATTTAGCTCAATATAAAACAAAAAAACCGCCAGTATACTTATTTAAGAGAATGTTTTAAATATGAAAACATTTTAGAATCGAATTGCTGCATTTGAATTCGTTTCATAACTTATATGCGGCAGTTAGCCGCTGTTGATTTAACTGCCGGAAGAATTAAAATGGATAGATTTGGTGTATCCTCATACCGAAGAACAATTGATTTAGATTTAATCCTTTCTTTAATAGGATAAACGCATACAAGAAGGAATACACTGATGAATGTGAAAGATATGAATGAGGGAAAACACTGAAGTTAACCTTTTTAACCCTCTTGCCTATAAAAGGTGTTCGTACATTGATATTTTCTCCTTTCCTTTTGCAGTTTACTCGCAATTTTTAACACGCATAACACTATAAAAATTTTCAACAGATGGAGTAGCTTATCAATATCACTGAAATGCTTCCCATCTGGGTCTATAGTTGAAGGTTTTTTTTAATCGCCGAATAACAGAAGCGTGAATTTATGCAGCAGAAAAACGTACCTCTTTTGTGAAAGCTTCTGGTAAAAAAATTGACCCGTTAAGGGTTTAAAATGCATACGAAAAACAATGAAGTGTCAAACAAGTGTTGCAGATTCAATAGCAAGACTTCTCACCACTACCTTACGGGTCACTATTAAGGTCTGTCTTAAGAGGATGAAAACATCCCATTGAGTCTTATTTTATGCTACTTAACTACGAGTGCTTTAGCAGATGGTAACATTTATCTGTTTTCTTGGATAGAATAGAACATAGCTTTGTTTCACGATGTTATTCCTTTTATATTAAATATTTCTTCTTACTTAGCATATTTATTGTGTAATGCTGAGAGTTACACGGTAAATTCTCGTAACTTTTTCTTACGTTTCATTTTAATTTCAATCTATGACAGATTATTTTTAAAAATAGCAATTACCTTAGATAGCGATTTTTGATGAAACTTTTCGTTTATCGTAGTAAATTATTTTTGATCAATTCAATGAAAGGCAAATATACACACACGAAATATAAGACTGCAAATTCATAGAAGGATATTTATTCGCAGTATTTGTTTGAAGTAAGAAGTTTGAATTATTTTTTTAAAATTTTACCCTAATGTTTCCGTTTGATTAATCCCTTAAGTCTCGCGGCCGTCATATTGACGTGCATCGAATTATAGCATTTTTAGGCTTGTATAATAAAATTTAATTAGCTTTATAATTTGATACAAAAATTACGTAGAATCCATAAGCATCTCAACTATTCTATGCCTACTTGGATGAATGAAAACGAGTCTCTTTCCAAAACAGGAGGGGTCATTTTATTAAGATAGCAAAAAAATGCGATCCTTAAGGGGCTAAATAAACGATATTATTTTCATATTACTGAAAAAATGATGAAAAATGTCTATTAGAGTGTGTTCAATAATTCTAAACGAACAGCAGCAATTTCTGAACAGACAGTTTTCTCAAAATACATTTTATTTTTAATTAGAATGAGGGAAAGATTTTTTCATTTATAATTATATTGATTGGCAGTTCCTTTGAAATCCAAAACCCCTTTCATGACCATTAGAACCCAAACTTTAAAAATGTCAAAAGAGTGGTGTTGTGGGAGAGAGACCAAATGGAGTTACAAAATACCAAAAGCGACTTTTGAATAACTTCTATTTTGACTAGTTTATTTTCTGCTTAATGATGATGTCATTTTTTTTCAAATTTTAACTAAATAAAATTTATTCGTATTCTAAAATACAGCAGAATATATGTTTTATAAATAACTTTATAATACCAAAACGCATTTTCTGTCGAAAAATCTGAAAGTTATTATCACAGAGAATTCCATTCCTTAAAAACTAATAACTGTCGGTTTTTCTTCTAGAAGTGTATTTTAGTCTGCATGTGGAATAACTTGCTTCAATAGTGCGCGCCATTTTTCTTCTAAGTTGGCTTACTTGACTTTGATTGACTTGACCATGATTTTGAGAAATAATTAGCAATTAATTCGGTGATGTAGAAACCATCGATTCTGTGCTTAGTTGGATGCAATCCAACATCTGTTGTCTGTAGTTACAGATTTTCTTACCATAGCAAGAAATGAAAAACTACATAACCCTATTAGCACAAGATTCTCTACAAAATCTGTGCGATATCTTTGCGACATTGTGCGTCATTCAGAATATCATGGCAATATCGTACAATATCTTGTGCTAATGAGGGACACCATTTGTACTTTTAACATATTTTTCATTTTCTATTTACCCGTTAAGGGGTTAAAATGCATACGAAAAACAATGAAGTGTCAAACAAGTGTTGCAGATTCAATAGCAAGACTTCTCACCACTACCTTACGGGTCACTATTAAGGTCTGTCTTAAGAGGATGAAAACATCCCATTGAGTCTTATTTTGTGCTACTTCACTACGAGTGCTTTAGCAGATGGTAACATTTATCTGTTTTCTTGGATAGAATAGAACATAGAACATATCTGAAAAATGTCATGTTTAATATTGCATCCAAAAATAAAGATTAAAAGTTGCTTAGAAGTGATAAAACTGATGAATAAAAAATTACCTTGTTGCTACCTATAACAAATTAAATACACATCTTGCCTATACCGTCTTATTCATGCGTTATGATGTTTGCGTTATAAACTGTAAGTATATTATATGCTGTTGTAAGTCAAATTTTTGCATTTTTGAATACAAATACTTATGTATATTTTAACCATGGTTGTTAATTTTTTCTCGGAAGTAGATGGACAGTTCAAATGCTTAATTTTCATTTCAACGGTCCCAAGTAGGCTCAAAAATATAGAACAATATTTTTTCAATAATGTTCATCATTCGCAATATTTAGGCATGAGTCTCGCTCTTAAAGAACCAATAGAAAAGGGGTAAATGGACCGATCTTACTTATGATCCATGGCTGTTTACGTAGAGATTATCTTCTGGGAAATTTGAGTCGATGGTATCCGTTTTCATACCAAAATCTGCTTTAATAATTCTACCTTCAGACAATCGGTAATGAAAAACTTTTTCCTCACAAAAAAAATCACAAGTTAAGTAAAAGAAATTATTTTTTAATTTTTTCAATTCGATTAAGTAAAATTATACAACATACCTACTACCGATAATTCAAAATATATTTTTGAATTATCAAATGTTCAATATCAAGATTTAGGACCTGAAAAAAGACGAAACATATTTGATATTAATACGGAGAAAGCAAAAATGTTATCAAGTTGGTTAATGGTATCTAACTATTGTATTAAAAATAAATATAATTCTCCAAACATAACATCAAAAACTCATTTTGAAAACCCAAAGGACTGGAAGTAACGGTATAAAAAATTCATATTGAATCTTGAAAATAAGGAGTCCTACAAACAAAACGTAAAGGAGGTCAAATGCCTTGATTGATTAAAGATATTCGATATGTCTGATATATGGAAATCAATTTCCTCTCCCCTATCTGTTCTTTTCGATCAACAACATGACCTAAATCAATATCTAGTTTATCTATCATATTTCAAGATGTAGTTATAAGAACTTTTACAAAGAGGGAGAGCCAGTAACATATTTACGGATCCTACTATGGTTTGGATTGAGGTCGCTTTTCATTGGCTGTCAGCGTCACGTGACTTCGCTTGCTTCTGAATGATGTCATAGGAGCGCGCTTAATTTGGATTTCGTTTTCTGTCTTAGCTATTGTATCATGGAGAAACCAAAATTATCTTTATCTTCAATTCATCATTCCCTTTAGAAATATCCAAATAATCGTAATTAAAAGATAATTTTGGTTTTTCCCTGATACAATAGCCAAGACAAAAATCAAAATCCAAACTAAGCACGCTCCTATGGCATCATTCAGAAGCAAGCGAAGTCATGTGACGCTGAGAACCAATGAACAGCGACCTCAATCCAAACCATAGTAGGATCCGTAAATATGCGAGCCCAGTACCTCCAAATTGAGAATCACAGAAAAATAATCCGACTAGTGGATTGAACCGCCTCTTCTAACATTCTTGCATGTTCTTTTGTTTTTATACTTTTTAAATATTCCCTCAAATTTGATTCCTTTATCGTATCAGAGTACTATCTTTTCTCCTCTAGTTTCTTGTCTTCGCTTCCAATTCCATATCCTCTACACAGCAGAAAAGAAATTAATGATTCAAATCGAGAAAAATCGAAAACGTTTAAGGAAAAACGTGTCTCGAATTGTTTTTCTCTCTGCTCCAGTTTCTTCGTCTTCTTCGCTTTTATGGGAAGAAACTCTTCTCTTTTCCGATTGCGGAATCGTTTATTTTTCTCCGCGTTACGGGCATTATATTCAGCTTCTTTTTCAATTCGGCCGTTTAATGTGCCGTAAAAAGTCAGAGGAAAGCACTCTCTTTCTGCCCTTTTTGTTTGGATTAAAAGTAAAATGAACAAAATTCCACGATTCGAATGCCGATTATTAAAATCGGAGATGAAAAAATGAACTCAAACGGCATAGCGAATAAGTTCAGGAAAAGTAGCTTCAATAAAATATTACTACATTGAGAGCCGTGAATTTATTTGACATTGGATATTTTTTTGCTTTATTGTATGTTTTGCATTGTATGATCTATCCCTCTGAACATAAAAATGATTAAGTCGCATGCTCTTTTTTATGCTGCGAATGAATTCACTTTTTGATATCTTAATCGACAAATTTTAAGTGCGTTTATTGTATTTATTTGCTCATATTTGTTTCCTTGACTTCCCTTCTTTTATAAGATTAGCGTTTCGCTTTAAAAGCAACAACTCTTATGCTCCTTTTGTGCTGCGAATGAATTCACTTTTTCACTTTGAAATTTTGAATTAATCTGCTCTCACAGTCTTGAAATTACAGAGTGACATTTGACTGAAGTGGTGGAAATATGATAAAGATCCAAAATTTTACTGTAAAAATCACATTTCTAATTCCAGCCTGTTAGAATTTTTGATTCAATGATTTAGAAGTAAGTAGTCACACACACAAAGTCGCGAATTTAAAAGTAGTCTGACTCGGAGAGATCTTAAACAAGGAGAATTATCGAAGCTAAGAGGTCGAATTTTTCGACGATTAAAATTATTTTTCTTTATTTAAAATTCGTATACGAAAATGTAAAATTAAGAAATGTCTGCATGATATTCTATCAAACTGTTTCCCTCAAAGTACACGAGAGAAAATACAGTTTTAACTTTCGTGACAAGTGAGTACTTTCATTTGCTGTGTAATGAAATCCCCCAGATATCTGCAGAAGAAAAGTACTTCGGGAAGCTTAAAAAATCGTTAAAATTAGGAAGACTGCAGAGCAACTTCATGCGGAAAATTTCCACAAATAGGCAAAAAACTCCCGAGTTTATCACCTGACATTAAATTACTATAACAATAATTAGAATTTTTTTAATAGTTACGCCGCTAACACCCAGTTGTGCTAACCCGTCTTGATACTCTACCTGTCTGGGCGTGCATAGAGAAGACATATATATGCATATATAGCCATAAATTGACATGCATAGACATATATAGCCATAAATCGACATACATAGACATATATAGCCATAAATCGACATACATAGACATATATAGCCATAAATCTACATACATAGACATATATAGCCATAAATCGACATACATAGACATATATAGCCATAAATCGACATACATAGACATATATAGCCATAAATCGACATACATAGACATATATAGCCATAAATCGACATACATAGACATATATAGCCATAAATCGACATACATAGACATATATAGCCATATATCGACATACATAGACATATATAGCCATATAGCCAAACTCTCTTATACATCTCGATTTTAAATAGAACTCTATAAAATATTATTTTAGGATCTCATGCAACTTTTTGGATTAATTTTACTCGATATATGTATAAACTTCATCAATTTATTACACTTAACAAGAGAAAATAGTTAATGCGAATCGATTTGCAATCGAAAGTACACGCAAGTGCTTTGAAACCAAGTCACTACGGTTATCTTTCCAAATATCCTCAAAATAGAGAACAAACGTTTAATATTATTCCTAATTTACGTATGTCACTTCGAAGAAAATATTCCCAATTTAAATCTTTATTAAAATTTAATAAAATGTGCTACAAACTACGACGAATCCTTCCATCAAATTCTGGCAAACGCTTCCCTTTAACCCGTCTCTCATATAATATCCTTCTTAATATCATTTTTTAAAACAATAAGAATTTGTGACGGGTCATCAACGATTCTTCGTATTTTATAGCACAATAGGTGAAAAAGACAGCCACACATCTCGTGACAAGGTGGTTTTCCATTTGCATCAGAGAGTTCTGAATTAGCATGAGGAAACCCTTCCTTTCTGACAAATCGCCAGAGATAGGACATGTCTTGTCTGGCATAATGAGCAGAGACAAGTTTATTTTCTGAACTAAAACTCCTTTAGGTCATTTCCAACAGCATATATTATTTAATAGGGTAGTCTGTCTGGATTTTGATTTTTCTCGAGGAAGAAAATAGTCTCATTAGCTAATTGAAATTTTATGATCTCGAATAGTAAAAGTGGCGTGCGGAAGTCTAGAAACATTAGGCTTGATTCGTGAGTGTGTGAAATTTTTTGATGGTAATGGTGGTTTGCATTAGCGAAGACAGTGCGAGAAATGGTTCGGAACATAACATTAATGCATCTCTTAATGACCCTCTTTTCGTTTTGTTGTGAGCAGAGGAAGTGAGTAGACTATTATAATCTGCTGAAGAAATATAAAATTTATTGGTTGGACGTTTTTCATCGGCTTTAGAAAAATAAAATAGTGAATGTTTCGAAAAATTCCTGAAAAGAGCAAATAAATAAAAGCAATAAAAACAGCCTATTCGTATATGAATTGACTAATTATGAATTTTAACTTCGGGATAGATATTATATTAAATTAATAAAATTTAATGCAAAAAACATGAAAATAAGAATACAGCGAAACAAACATAAATACTGCGAATGATTTTTATGTTATTAAAATTTTATATAATAATTTCTTATCGTTAATTATTAACATTTTATATTACCAGGGGCGGATTAAGCTTGTTGGGGCCATTTGAAAACATCTCAAATATTTACTTGAAAATTTCGACATGTCATTTATGACGTTTTAAAATAAGATAATTTCGTTACCTTTAGTCATGAAACTAAATTTTTATTAATAATAATTGATCTATTGTTTAATCTTAATTAACTAATTAGTTTAATTAGCCTTTGTTGATACCTTACAAAGAAAATGTAATATAATACATGCTTTGATGTTGTTGTTAGTTTGGGTTTTATGGCGCAAAGACCAGGTTTGGTCATGCTACACCAAAGATTTGGTTAGGGGCACAATATATAAATATTAATATGCTCTAATAGAATGAGGAATATAAATTAATATGCTCTAATAGAATGAGGAATATAAATTAATATGCTTTGAATTCAGAAATTTTAAATTTACTTCGTGCTTACAAATATTTATATCGAGTATTATCGAAATAATTTTAGGATTCATTGCATAAAAGTGCTTCCCTTTTCTTAGCAAAATTACTTTGGATATATATAATAAGGTTTTCGACATATAATTCAGCGAGTTATAAATAAAATCGAAAATTAATTTGATTCTAAATAGTGAGATATCATACAGTAAAAATGACAAATATAAGAAATACAAAATTAAAATTTCATATTAGTGTAATAGATGGATCACGATCTGCTTTGAATAGCGTCACTTTTCATATGCGTGTATGTTTCCAATAAGCAGCGAACTTTCTCAGATTAAAGTCTTTAAGCATTAGGATATTTAAATCTTGAACGAGATTTCTTCTGTTCAAGCATCCCGAGTGTAATAGTAAAACGCTGGTGAATATTCTCAAATGACACTTAAAAAGCGTTCAACAGAAGTGTAAATTTGAAACAGAGGGTCATTGAAAATGAAGAATGTTCGAACCCCGAAATAGTTAAATGACTTAAGGAAACAGGGGTATTATCTACTAAACTGGTCTATTACTACTAATGAGTACTGATATTTATTGAAAAGAAAAGCACATCATTCACTCTAATCAATGAAACGACAGCTTTCTGAGAAGACGTTTCTTTGTAATGATTGGGTTTCTTTCTCAAGCCTGGGAAAGTGAATATCTGGTCATCTGGAATACTATCTAAAGTAGGCTTTCACATCTGTTTAGATCTGGTGTACATATATCCAATTTCTGTCCGACAAGTTATTAAGCGTCAAAATTCCGGAGAAGAGATTAGCGGCGTTAAGTACATTGGTAGTTGTTAGATATTCGTCACAGATCTCCAGTGATGGTGGAAAAGAAGTCAACGGCCGCTTTTCTCAGCATTTTCTCCCAAGAAACCAGAAGAGAATCGTACCGCAGTCAGGGCTTTCAGTAAATGAGGGATGTCCGTGAACAGTACCGAACTATCAGTACTCCACGCCGCTAATCGTTTCTCCCGTATTTTTCCACTAATGACTTTCTTAGTTAAAATCGGATTTCTGAACAGGGTCTTAGATAAATATTATCTATTGCGAGATTTTTAGAAAAAAACACGCTTTATTTCGGGGCCCCCTTCGAGCCGGGACCCCAGGCACGCGTCTATTTCGCCTAGCCTTTTATCCAGGGATGTGTTTTACATATTTTTTTTAAATGCTGCACAATGAAAAGAAAATTTTTATTGTGTTTAAAGTTTCCCTGTAAACTGAGCATTCAAATGGGTTTAAACTATGAGCCCGAAAAAAGTTTCTTTCTACACAAGACATAATCTTTTCTTCTTATTCAGAATGTAAAATTGTCTTCAATATACGAAAAGATCGCATTAAAAAGTTGTATTTAATTTTTAATTTTTGATAATGCACAGAAATTTTTTCGTATTAAGATTTGTCTTCAAAACACTTTTAAATATGATGTTTCTTTCCGCAGAAAAGTCTTCAATTACAAAAATGCCTTTTTGTGGCATTTTTAAACTCAGAAAAACAACTAAATGTTTGTGTGACAAAGACACATTTTCTCAATTTGTTGACAAACGATATGGATATATTGTTACTGTTATTCTTGACATAATAGAGAATACAGATCTAAAAAAATATCATATTAAAAGTCCAAAATTCAGACAGATCTTTCGAGTTTATCTGCCTTCTATTTTGAATAAAATTACTGAAAAATATTTATTTCTGTTTAAAAATTCTAATGCTTTTTCCATCCCCATTGATCTTTTAATTGAGTGGAAGTGGAATCTTTATTACCTTCTGAAAAGGTATTTCACCAAGTATTATAATTCCAAATGTTTTGATTCTTCTAACTTTTCTAAATTCTTGAAGTTAAAGAAATATAATTCAAGATTTCCACACATCACTATTAATCCAAAATTCCACAAAATCCTATTTCTTATCGTTATATCACTTGTGGAACTTCTTCATACATGAAGCAACTCGGAAACATCTTCTTTATTCTGTTTAAAAAAATTCCTGAATTTCATCTGTTCAGAAGGGTTTCACTTGGATCATAAACACTAATAAACAGGTTATTGACTTGATTCACAATAATAGAGACAGTATTTCTTCTATTGAGACTTTCGACTTCAAAGATCTTTTTACAAGCATTCCTTCGAAAGATGTTTAATTCTTACTTTTATGATTATAAAAATATTCTTTTGAGTATTGGGATAAATTATGTAATTTTTGCATATTTAATAATTTCATTTACAATAGGGAAAGTTTTTTTTTCCTCTGAGCTCATGGTATTCCACAAGGCTCTTGATTTTCTTCTATTAGAGCAAACCTTTTCCTACAATATTTTGAAAAAAAATATACATCCTCCAGCTTTCAGATATGTAGATTATCTTATTGGTTTTAATTATGGAAATTTTTATAATACTTGGCAAAATATTTATCCATTAGTCTTGCTTCTTAAACATACAAACAGTAATCAATTTGAAGCGGGTTTTTTAGAATGGAAAATTTTAGTTTGCAAATTAAACATAAATTTAATAACTTTTGCGTCGATATATGTGACAAAAGAAAGGATTCTAAAGTCTACCGACAAACCTATTCGTCTTCTAATATTTCTATTAAAATTTACAGAAACACAATTCTCACTCAATTATCTCGTATAAATTCTATTTATTCAAATATAAACACAAATTCGAGGCAAACTAAACTAACTTGGTCTAACTTTTGTTTGACCAACTAATAAAAAATGGTATTCCAGAAAATTTTGTGTGAGGATATCTCAAGCATCGATTTTGGTAGATTTTCTGCTACGTCTTTTGCTCTGCAACGACAAAAACACTACAACTTTCACTTTTCTCCCACATTTCCACGTGTAACTTGCCTTAAAAAATATTTATTACAAAAAAGAAAATACAGAAGAAGTAAACAATATTGATAACAATATACCTTTTGCGCGCAACGCAGCAGCATCCAGTTATTGCAATAGCAATATTGTCTGGATTATTTCACTTGTACTTTGATGCCTTAAAACAGTCACTCTTGTGGGGATTCCTGCGATGGTACGTCTTTTCGTTTCTTCTGTTTTATATTTTTGTGATTATTTTTGTGTTTCATATTATATTTTAATCTAGGTCTTATAAATTCGGCTTTTTAGCTTTCGATTTTTTGAAATCGACTTTTTTGTACATATTTTTTAATCCAGAATTTTTCAATTTTCACTGTTGGCGCTTTGTTTGGGGATGGCGACTGATTTTTACGGTTTTTCGTATGTCGTTTGGCAGCTTTCTAACCAACTTCTACTAACTTTCTTTCTTTTACTAACCAACTTTTTGGTAGTTTGTCTCATTATTGAGCCCAAACTGGAATGTCCAGTTTGGGCTCAACAACGAGACAAACTACCAAAAAGTTGGTTAGTAAAAGAAATTCATGAACTTGTGCATTTACCAGGATTTAAGACTTACGCAGTCAATATAGTTAAATCTTTATTCGATTATCGCTCGGTGAACTGGACGGACTCGTTGGTGTGTGGCGTGTTTTCATTTTTGCTTAAATGGTCTACAAAAAGTTTCATTGTATAATTGCGCTTGCATCTGAGGAGTTTGGTGATGTGTCTGTTGAGCAAATTCCCCTCCCTTCAAGTGCTGACTTGTGCTATCGTACTGGGCGGGGCCGCTCGTTCTGCCCCATCAGGAGTTCCGGATGGTTTTGGCTAAGACGGGAACTCTAACTATCGTGTCGTTTGGCAGAAAAAAAGCACTAATTAATATCATAGGCGGGCATCTCCTCCTGATGAGCAGCTGGCCATGATATTTTTCAATTTGGCAAGTTTTTTGTCTTCCTTTTGTGTGTCCTTTTGTTTCTTATTTATATTGTATTGCCTTTTTTGTTGACGAAGCTTTTGCGCGAATGCAGAAATAGATTTTTCTATTTTATAGAATTTTTCAGTTTTTATATTTTCGAAAAAAATTGGGTTTTTTGTCGTCTTATATCTTATATAGATAGAGAGAGAGGTAAATTGGTTGTAAATATTACAGAGATTGCTGGGTTTACAGTTTTTAAATAGAATTTGCAATATTTAAATTTTAATAGTTTTATTTTATAATAGTATGATTATATTAATTTAGTAGCCTTGGTATGTATATAGGGTTAATATTTCCTCTATTTTCCATTTCTCATCTCGAAATAGTTTGAGACGTACTCCCCTTATTATTATCCAACAATTAGGCTTTGTGGATGGTAAGTGCTATCAATCTAGATCAACACGAAAAACTAATCACAAGGCTAGTTGCCCACTTTAATCGTTGGGTTTTTTAATAAGGATTGCATGTTTCAAGTTCGTTTCTGGTTGGTTATTTTTGGAAAAAGTTTTATGTCATGTGTTCTATTTGTATTTTTAGTGTATGATTATATATAGGGTAGTTTTATTTAATTCTAATAATTAGGTATATTGCAAAATCTAGTGCTTGTTTTTGTAAATCACTAAATTAATATTTGTTATTATTTACTATATGTATATAGTATATATTATTTTATATTTTTATTAGTATATATAGTATTATATTTTTATTACTATATATTATTTACTATATGTAACAGAGTGCATATGATATGTTCTCATTTTCTATAAGCTTTTTTGGCATTTATTTAGTACTTTTAATTATTAGAATGAAATAAGATATAGTTTAGATAAAATTGAAGTTTTTGCAGGAGATTATTGATATGTTAGTTATTTTCTTGTGAACATAATGTTATGACACGCCGAGCTAACCACTTTAATTGTTGAAAACTTCGTATCTTGGATTGTCTTTTTCAATTATATTTATAGTCTTTAATTTTAACAGAGTGCATGATATGTTCACATTTTCTATAGGCTTTTTTGTCATTTATTTAGTACTTTTAATTTAATTATTAGACTAAAGCTAAAAACACTGCCTCCACCACTGTTTTTAGCTTTATGCTAACACAGTTCGCAGAAAGCATTATGATTTCTCTAATTTTTTGGATGTTCAATGAGACTTGCCGTCTCCGTTTCCTTGTCCCTCTACTTATGTTTTTGTTATTAATATTAAAAAATTGCATCAATTTATTATTAATATAAAAATAACTTTTATTAGCTTCAACAGCAATAATTTTGCATTTAATTACTGCTTCTTTCAGCGTTACTTCTGCATTATTAAAAAAACTGCAATGTATTGCATTAAATGGTCCCAAATACAAAAATCAATGTAGCCACTTGTAGTAGTAGAAGAAAAAGTGCATTTTAATAATAATTTTAATTTTAATTATTCCTCCGTGCAGCGGTATTTCAGCATTTTTCCAAACCAATTGAAATGTATAGCATTAAATGTCTCAAACAAGAAATGAGTACCATTTATCGATAGTTTACTTTCAGCATCTCGAATCAAAATGCTCTCCTCTTTCTGATAAAATGTTAAAAATATCCAAGAATCCAGTTTAAAGCTCGAATCAAATCAAACTAAATCCAATAATACAAACACCTAAAATGGTATTCGATCACTGAATGTTATTAAAGCAATTACTCTGGTCACATTCTTTACCAAGGATTAGCATTCCACATTTCACCCTGTTCGTCAATATGTCAAATGACCAATTGGTCGCCGGCATGCTTGCATTTCGGAATAGCTGACAACCTTCATTGTCGCAAGTGTCAAGCGACAAGTGAAATCAAGCACAGCCGCTTTCAGCTGGTAAATCGGACATCACTCTATAAGGATCAAGCAAAAACTCAATCATTCAATTTAAATCAATTATGGGCATATGACATAAATGGTATGATTTCTGATGGTCATATTTCGGATTTAATATGAGAGCTTACATTTTATTTAGATCTGCTTTAACATATTTTGGTCAGATTTGAGGAATTTAATCATAAAATCAGGAATGCAGACTCCCAGCAGAACCAGGGACAGCCTAGGCGATGGCCTAGAGTGCAGCCGTCGGAGGACGCTTATATAGAAGAAATAATAACCAAATACTTACAAATTTTTTCAGAATTATTTAAAAAAGCCATATAAAATTGTTTTTTAAAATTTCCATTTGTTACATTAATTATATATTGAGCGATTCATTTTTTGTCTTCTACAGACCTTATCGTCTCTTTCACTTCTTTTCATTGAAAAAGATTGGTACTTACATATTAACGCCACCGAGGCTACAGATTGGCGGTAATGCGCCAATAAAGAGCAATCTTGTTTACAAAAACCGCCAAATTGGCGGCACTTAAAAGCCGCCAAATCTGTAGCTGCGGTGGCGTTGGCGGCACTTAAAAACCGCCAAATTGGCGTTAATACGTAAGTACAAAAACCGCCAAATTGGCGGCACTTAAAAACCGCCAAATTGGCGCCACTTAAAAACCGTCAAATTGGCGTTAATACGTAAGTACAAAAACCCCCAAATTTGGCGGCACTTAAAAACCGCCAAATCTGTAGCCTCGGTGGCGTTAATACGTAAGTACCAAAAGATTTAATAGGATCTGCCCACTTCAATAATCGCTCAACACTATTCCCGGACAAAAGTGTGAACGAAGAAGTTCTAGTAGGTATTTCAGATGCATTCGATGGAGTACTTTTTGTAGGTGCTATTGTTATGTTATTTCGCTAGTAGTGTAATTTTGAATTAACAGTTTAATGTGGTTCAAAGATTATAAAGACTGTTTCAAGTGCTTACATGTATTAAATTTGTATATTGTGTTTTGCAATATTCTGTATTTAATTGAAAATCATTTATTAATTTTTTCAAGGGGGGCGCAGAACATGCTTTGGCCTAGGTTGTAGAAATGTGTAAATCTGCCCCTGAGCAAAACATTTTCAAATATAATGATTTTCAGATTGAAAAGTGAGCTGCGTAATTTTGGTAGCATAAGATTCTCAATCATAAAATGGGTACTTGCTCAAACGAAAACAGTATTACCAATTAACTTATTCTGCAAAGATTGAAACAAAGATAGAGCGTAAAATGAGTAACCCATCCTTGCTTAAATTCTTCAAAATGTTCATAATCAAATTTTTTATTCAATTCTGATTTGTTGTACGTAATAAATAATTATAATCGAGATTATTTTTTCAGTTATTGTCTACGAAATTTGGTATAATTCTATATGTGTAATCTAGTGTCTCTCGGAAGCAAAAAATGTGGAGAGCACTAAATAATTTAAAAAATGTGTTCAAAGAATTTAATACTAACTAGCATTTTGCTATGAAAATTACCCTTTATGCTAATGAGGAAAGTATGTTTCATACTGACACTGTGAATATTCATTTGAATTATTTTATTCAATACACGAAAGCGTTGTTATTATGAATTGCACAACTGCAGAAAATGTAATAAATCCTTAGAATACAGTTATATGAATTAAACATATTTCTTGCGAAATATTGCGCGAATTTCTTTTATGTATTTCTCCAGAATAATCGTGATGAATATTTTATTTTGAAATATATGGCACTCTCGTAGGTTCAGCAAAGGAATTTTGGATGTCTAGGGCAATATTTTCAACTACGACTTTCATAAAATATGATATATTGACTTGTCAAAAAGAATCACCTTCCATACACAAGATTTACTCACTTTCCACAAAAATTCTCTCTGCATCGAGCTGAAATATAGTAAATTTTCATTTTAATACGACTAGACATTATGTATATCGAAAAAAGGTAGGTCACTTTTAATAGTTAAAATTCAAATTTTGGTAGGATGTCGCAGAAAAATATTTCATGTATTTGATCCCTTAGAAAATATTATTTTCAGAAGGATTTTCCAAGCTTGACGTCAAAGAACAGAAATTCTCCAGACAGAAAAATTAATAATGTATACAAAAAATTTTAATGCGATACGTTTTAGAGATAAGTAATAAATTGAATAGAAGAACAAAAATCAAAATCTGCCTCGGTAAGTAAATTAAATATGAAATTAAACAGCACTGTTTAAAAAGATTTTGTGCCATGAAAAATTGACTTTAGCTCTAAAGAAACTTTTTACGCTGAATTCAAATATTTAATCTAATTTTTTTTTTGAAACCACAATTTTTGTGACATGATTTTTTATATTATTGATTTTTCGGAATCGGGTCTGGTTTTATATTTGTAAAACAATATTTATAATTAGGCGCAGACATTTTATAATTATAAGTATTAACTTATCTGTTTCTAAGAATAAATTGTGAAACAACGAAATGTTTCATACGCTATCGTGTTGTGACACAGCACCAAACATTTTTCTGTTGCGTCGAAACAAACAAATAAAACAGTATTTCTCGGACATTCTTTCAATATAGTTTTATTCCATTTTATCTGTGTTATATCTAGAGCGCAAGCGATTTGAGTTAGAAGGTGCTTAAGTACATAAAGTGTAAAAATAATCCAGATAGCTTCTTAAATTTGTGGAAACGTTATATTTTAAGATCAACAGTGAATTGTAACTCTCCTGGTTAAAAATTATTGTTACAAAGCTATTAAGTTGTTTCCCTGAGATGCTAATCTTGGCGACAAAGTTGGCGACTTTGGCGACAAAAGGAATTTTCTCGAAAGACCTCGAACTGTCAACCTATTTCTTCTGGCTTCATGAACTTTCTAGAGATTACGTCACTTCCTAGGTAATGAAGTCACTTCCTGTTGAAAAAGTATAAAAGCAAGCTCTCTAGCCAAGAAGAGTTAGTTGGATTTTGATCAGCAGTGTTTGCTAGTGAGCTGAAAAGATATTGACCGCTGTCTTGAAAGTGCTGTGTTTGAGATTTATCGGTAATGTCTGTTAATTTTTAGAATTGCTGTTTTAACACTTATGCTACGTTTCTTTCCTTGGAATATTTGTAAAATAAAGAGCTTTATGTTTTTAAATCCTGCTTATTGGACTGCATTCACGTACTCCCACAAGACGATTTTGTCACAATATAATAACAATATTTCGGTTGCGAAGTGGTTGACCTAGATAAGAGCTGGGCCCCGCATGAAAGTTGCTCCCCTTGTGTTAACCGTCTAATGGAATAGGCTTAAAGTTCCTAGTTTTCCATTCCAATGTTGTGGCGCAAACCACAAGCTAATGCATCAGACTGCTATCATTTTATTATAAAAATTAAAGCCATTAGTGGTAAATCCAATGTAAAGTTAATTACCACAATTTTCCATCTGCGATGATAACTATATCTCATAGTGAAGAGTTTCTGAGAGCATACTCCTATATACAGAGTGTCCACTTAAATGAGGGCCGCCCCAATTAACTTCAGAACGACGGCAGCTATAATCATGAAAGTAGTATCTGGGTATAGTAAAACGTCTATGCGCTACGCGATGAAACAGCTTACAACGCCACCTGGTTGCCAACTTCGGAGTTAGCGTTCCTATCTCGGAAACGGTAAAAAATAGCGGGAAAATGTGAATTGCAAAGTTGTAGAGCGTAATCGATTTAGTACAAAAAGACACCTTGTGCATATTAATACTAAGAACAGATACCTTAAATTGCACATTTGATTGCTCGCGATTTCTGAAACTGTGACGTCTCAAAACGTGGCTGAAAGAAGCAAATGTTATCTGTCTGCGAAGAAACTATCCTGTATTGTGGTATCGTGTGTGATTACCAATCAAAAGGACTGTGGTTTAAATCCCGTGGGGTTCACCCTTTTTCTGACTGCCTTTACCTAAATAGCCCTCGTGTTGCTTCAAAACGGGACGTTAATATAACCTAACCTAACCTAACTGACTGCCTTTACAAGCAGAGTAGACTCAGATCGTAAAACATTATCATTTCAGACGTACCAATTCAACTCACTCAACTTGTGCTTGGTCTGCGAATTGTAAGAAAATTTGTGTATTGTACAAATACCCATGGAATGTCATATCTGTTCACCTGAGACAGCTATAAATGATAAAGCTTCGCATTGCTTTACAATTAAACATAGTCATGGAGCAATTTTTAAACAACGTATATTGCGAGATAGTTCTGCTTTAAGGTGAAAGTGACCACAAGGCGAAATCGGCAGCGCGGTTAAACCGGGAACGATTCCCTGATAGCCCATTGCAATTAGGTAAAATAGGGGAAAACATTTATATAGTTTTGAAACTTTGGTCAAATACTTCTTTGACCTCAAGGATGTCGGAACCGAAAAGTTTCCACCTCTCTGGGGGGGAGCTTCCGCCCCTGGGGGGAAAAAACTGAAGTGGAGTGTTAGGTTAGTTTTTCTTAGATTTCTCAATCCCTACACATTCAATGTTAGAAATGGTATAGACAAAAGGCGTGGAGCATAAAATTCTGCATCGAATGAGTACCAACACTATATATTTTGTTGCAGTTATACGATTACAAACTCTTATCAAAGTTGCAATGATTTTTCAATTTTCCAAAAAAAAAAATCATTATTCTTACAAAAGACGACGCATACAATCAAATATTCTATCTAAATAAAGTTTGTATGTATAAGCATTCACTTTTGTAAGCACATGCATATGTCAGAGCACCAATACCAGAGCGCTAGTGTGGTGTGGAAGTTAGGAGAGAAAGTACAAATAGTCCATTGTAATGAGACCGAAAAACGACAATTAGGAGAAAATGTTATAAAGTTTTGAAACTTTGGTCAAATACTCTTCTGACATCAAAGAAACAGAAACCGTAAAGTTTCAATCCCTGAGGGGGGGAACTTCCCCTACAAACCCCTTTCGAACTTGCAATACCATCAAAGCACAAAATAATCGTACCCAGCTTATAAAACAATAATTAACATTGCTTATTTCTTTAACTGCAATAAATTATTTTCATAAATATTCTAATTATATGTAGCCTCTTGCTGGCCATGTTTTATTAATATCTTTGATGCAATTCCAGAGCGACCAGTTGGTAACACTGACAGCCTTTACTTCGTTCTTGATGGAGGTTCTCTTATTCAACGAGTCGTGTGCCCAAAGCAAGAGACTTTCGGTGATGTTTACACCACATATATGTCTTATATCAAGAGGCATTACGGCGATGAAGTAACAGTTGTTTTTGACGGATATACCGAAAGCAGTGTTAACACAAAGGTTGTTGGATTCCAAAGGCGAGGGATGAAGCGTACCTCAAAAGAAATAATTTTTTATGAAAGCACAGTTCCCCTTGACCCTCAGAGACAATTTCTAAGCAATCTTGCAAATAAGGAGTTTTTTATTTCGCAAACACGCTAGCCACTCGTAGAACGTAGGCATATGCACATTTGTAGCAACAGATGATACTGACGTACATATTGTGAAGACCACTATAGATACATATGAGAAGATTAAGAAACAAGTTGTAATTGGCCAAGATGTTGATGTTCTTGTTTTACTTATTGCTCTTACTCCAGTCTATATAGATATTCGCATGTTGAAAAAGGGTAAGGGTAAATTCAAAGATGGGTTCTATAGCTCTAAAGATCTGCAGAATTCTAATCTTCTGATCGAATGCCAAAAACTCCATTCTCTTCGTTCATGCGATTAGTGGTTGTGACACAACTTCAGGGTTCTATAGAAAGGGAAATCTGCAAGCAGTGGAATTGCTCATCTTATTCAGGCTACTTTCCTCTTTCTTCGTGTTGCTGTACAATGCGATGATGAACCTCTCTCCTGCTCTTTCAATCTCAGTGTAAGTTGATTTAGTGTTATTAAAGATCTCAGGGATATCTTGCAGGTATTTACTGAGGTTGAACAATTGCACTGCTTGTAGTTTTCACTTTCCATAGAACCCTGTGGTTGTGTCACAACCATTAATCGCATGAACGAAGAGAATGGATGTTTTTGCATTCGATCACAAGATTATAATTCTGCAGATCTTTAGAGCTATAGAACCTATATTTGACTTTACACTTACCCTCTTTCAACATGAGAATATCTATATAGTCTGGAGTAAGAGCAGTAAGTAAAACAAGAATATCAACATCTTGGCCAATTACATAAACATGTTTCTTAATCTTCTCGTATGTCTCTATACCGGTCTTCACAATATGTACATCAGCATCATCTGTTGCTACGAACGTGCATATGCATACGTTCTCCAAGTGGCTAGAAAGTTTGCGAATTGAAACGCTCTTTATTTGCAAGATTGATTAGAAATTGTCTCTGAGGGTCAAGGGGAACTGTGCTTTCATTAAAAATTATTTCTCTTGAGGTACGCTTCATCCTTCGCCTTTGGCATCCAATAACCTTTGTATTAACACTGCTTTCGGTATATCCGTCAAAAACAACTGTTACTTCATCGCCGTAATGCCTCTTGATATAAGACATATATGTGGTGTAAACATCGCCGAAAGTCTCTTGCTTTGGCCGTACTACACGATGAATAAGAGAGCCTCTATCAAGAACGAAGTAAAGGTTGTCAGTGTTACCAACTGGTCGCTCTGGAACTGTATCAAAGATATTATTAAAACATAGCCAGCAAGAGGCTGCATATAATTAGAATATTTATGAAAATGATTTATTGCAGTTAAAGAAATAAGCAGTGTATTGTTTTATCAGCTGGGTATGATCATTTTGTCCTTTGAATGCTATTGCAAGTTCGAGGGGGTTGGGGGGGGGAGTTCCCCCCTCAGGGATGGAAACTTTACGGTTTCCATTTCCTTGATGTCAGAAGAATATTTGAGCAAAGTTTCAAAACTTTATTAAATTTTCTCCTATTTGTCGTTTTTCAGTCTCATTGCAATGGACTAGTTGTACTCTCTCTCCTAACTTCCACACCACACCAGCGCTCTGGTATTGGTGCTCTGACATATGCATGTGCTTACAAAAGTGAATACTTATACATACAAACTTTATTTAGATAGAATATTTGATTGTATGCGTCGTCTTTTGTAAGAATAATGATTTTTTTTTTGGAAAATTGAAAAATCATTGCAAATTTGATACGAGTTTGTAATCGTACTACTGCAACAAAATATATAGTATTGGTACTCATTCGACGCAGAATTTTGTTCTCTACGACTTTAATCTACACCATTTTTAACACTGAATGTGTAGGGTTGAAGAAATCTAGAAAAATCTGACCTAACACTCCACTTCACTTCAATTTTTCCCCCTTTGGGGCGGAAGCTCCCCCTCCGGAGAGGTGGAAACTTTTCGGTTCCGATATCCTTGATGTCAAAGAATTATTTGACCAAAGTTTCAAAACTATATAAATTTTTTCCTCTATTTGCCATTTTTCGGTCTAATTGCAATGGACTATGAAGGCCGTCATATTTCACTCCAGACCATTCGAAACGCTGTAACACGTTTAAGGGAGGCGGGTTGCGTGACTAGCCGACCTCCAAACGGCAGATCATCCAAAGTAAAATGGACAGTGCAACCTGTAGATGTGTTATCATACGCCCTCACATATCCAAACAGCAGCACAAGAGAAATCGAAGAAAACTGTGGCCTCTCAAAAAGCCGCGTTAAATCCGAAAATAATTTGGTGCTCATACGTGCAGGCTAACACCTCTTCAGACATTACTGGGTAGAGATGCTGAAAGTTGTTACGAGTTGTGCAACTTTGTTACGAACCAGTTAGAGGGCCCAGTCAACATTCTTGTCGTATATTATATGGACTGATGAGACAAGAATTTCGCGGAATGAACGATACAATAAGCAGAACACGCTTTACTGGCATTAGAAAATCCTAATTGTTCTGCAGCAGTTCAAAATCAAATACGCTTTTCGATTGATATTTGATGTGGAATTTACAATAACAGGTAAATTGATCCTGTATTTTACCAGGGCATATTAACGGGTGAACGATATTTAGAGTTTTGCAGGATTTAATACTCGATTTCATTAAGAACCTGCCGTTGCTTCAACTGCGGAACCTATGGTTCCAGCATGATGGGACTCCTCCACATACGACATCAAACGTTAAAGCAGTTCCTGGCGGAGACATTCTAGCTGCGAATAATCGGCTATGGCGGCTTCGAATAGTGGCCTACACGCTCATCTTACCTGACCCCAATGAACGTTTTCCTGTGGGGCTGCCTGAAACAAAAGTTATATGCGACAACTCCACCAACTTTTCAGGACCTTCAACGACGTATTACTGATGCTTGTACCAGCGTGACACCCGATATGTTAAAAAGAGTGCAATATGAAATTCAAACAATGGGCGAAATGTGTATTGTAGCTGACGGAGAGGAATTTGAACACCGAAAATAAAGTTATCCTAAATTCAGATGTCATATACCAAAAAAAAAACATTTCAAACATTTTAGGTTTAACTGAATAGCGTCACTTATATACATATTTAATTTCAAAAAACTGTGAATGAGATGGAGCCAAACTACTTTCATGTTTAAATTCAGCATGAAAAATTCTATGAAAATCGGGTATTTTTCCTTGAGTACCTGACACAGTGTTAAATTTTACATCCTAGTGTTATTGACGTCAAAATGAAGATTTCTAAAAATATATATTTAAAGAATAACAATTCAAAGAGTAAATAATAAGCAATAAACGAATGGTTTTGAAAATTAACTATTGAATCAATAAATTCAGACTTATAGATGTCAAAGTTATAAAAAATTTTTTACGTGTAATCAAACAATGACGTTCTGACATAATCCAAAAGCTTTCTGGACGTATTAACAATTGCTTGAGCATAATTGTACATAATTAGCAGATGCTTATAACTAAAAGCATTTCTCTAGATTAGCTGAATGTGAGCATGATATCTGCTAAATATGTTCATAGATGTTTCAGCATAGTTGTTTTACATGGTGGGACAATTGAAATGTTTTTAATTTATTATGTATAAATTTGTTTCTGAATATGTGTTATTTATTATGGAAAGTGGGCCAAATAAAATGTCCAGACCATTCAAGCTAACGAATGAGTTTGTATAAAACATAACGGATATGATAAAATGGTGAACACTTAAGATCAGTCTTCATAGATTCGAATCACAATATGTAATGTAGTTGAATTTTTATCTAAAAAGAGCATTCAACAAACGTCCAAAAACTAATATTATAATGAAACATTATCCCTCATATTAATAGTTTTGATATTTATCAAAATAGTTTCTTTGAAAGTATTATTATGAAGATCATAAAGAAAATTTGCAGTTAAATACTGCTTTCGTAAAAGGATTTTTGTCTATGTTAATATTCATATTGCCTAAATTTGTTTTGTCCTCTCTCTGTTTGATTATATTTGTCCTCAATAAAGCTTAGAAATTGTGTGCTGTATTATTATCTAGTCATTTGACTACAACTTTTCAAATTAAGAAATTAGTCGTTGACAACTCGCAATTAACTTTGGGATGTCATTGACATTAATCAAACAGATAAAACCTTGCAATCAACATAAGGCAAAATGTCCTCGATACCTATACATAAATTAACTTTTATTTCCAATAAGTATCAGTCCGTAAAAAAACAACTGATGCAAGGTCGGCTACAGAATCAAAAAGTCGCAAGCTCAAAATCTGATTTTTATAAATGTGATCAAGACGTATAGTTTCTTCACTTTAAATTTTTCGCCAAGAATCAAGTATTTGTGTGAGACGTGGTAGTTTGAAACATGAGATGCCATTTCAGATTTCAATCTTGTCGTCTGATCATTGAGGTTACTAGAAGACCTACCTCCGAAAAAAAATCTGCATAAATATTTTTGCAGATGAAGAAAAGTAATAAGCTTACAATATTGTATGTTATAAATAAGAATTATAAATAGATGAGACTGGGCAACAAAATTTTTTTTCATGTTGCTTGAGAAAGAAAGGGCTATAGCTATGTATTTTTGTGCCCTGATTTAAAATCTGTTAACCGTTTTTTTCAATCACCCATAGTTTTTGAGCAACGTAGTAACTCTTATTATATACATTAGGAAATCATATTCAGCTTGCAATATTTACACAGGCATATTAAAATGTTACAAACCTTCACTTTCTTGTATACTTGGCTTGTCGACTGTGATTGGCTTGAGGAATATTCATTTTCTATGTCCAACAATAGTCGGCTAACATATTGGGATTCCATTTCCCTTGGTAACGAGTTCCCATATTCGAGATATCCTGACGGAACTGTTCACCATGCTCGTCGCTTACTGATCCAAAGTTTTCAGGGAAGAATTCTAAGTGGGAGTGCAAGAAATGGATTTTCAACGACATGTTGCATCCAATGGTTTTGTAGGCCTTTAAACAAGTTATTGACTATTTGCCTTAGTTTTCCGCTTTGTGATTTCCGAAGAAGTTTTTTGCTAACTCCTTAAACGATGTCCATGCTACGGCTTCCTTCTTAGTCAGTTTACTCTCAAACACCGGATCCTTCATTAGTTGTCTAAATTGAGGCCCAACAAACATGCCTTAATTTTTGCTTCACTCACTTTTGGAAACTTCAGACGTAAGTGTTGAACTCCACTTCCTCCACAGTCCATCGCTTTAACAAAATTCTTCATCAAACCCAATTTGATGTGCAATGGAGGCAAGAGAATTTTTTCTGAGGCAACTAGAGGTTCGTTCTCTTCATTCTTCACACCCTGTATGGGGAACTGTCACTTGGGCCACACCTTCTTGATGTAGTGCTTTTTTCTGTCTCTGCTGTCCCACTGGCACAGAAAGCAACAAAACTTGGTGTAGCCTGCTAAATATGCCAAGAATGCTTGCTGTTCTCAATACCGAACAACATATGCTTCAAGGTTTCGTATGTTTCTTTCATACGAACAGCTACATTCGACAGGAATCGAAGGGTGCTTGTTACCATTGTGTAACAGAACTGCTTTTAAGCTGACCTTTTGAAGAGTCTATAAACAAACGCCATTCTTGAGGGTTATACTGTAGTCCTAGCTTTAAACAACGAGTCAACATCATTACAAAATATCACATCACCATCTTGACAAAAGCTTCCACGTGCTGCCAAACAGAAGCATCTGTCCTTACAAAGTGGCTCATGCATTGAATCGTATTTGCGTTGCAGGATTCTCGATCCGAAAACGCCTGTTATAATTTTTGACATACAGCCTTTTCTTTATGAAAATTATAATTGTAAGAGCATTTCAAACGCAAACATTATCTTCTTGGCCGGCAATTAATTGTTTAAGAAAGTATTTTTGACACAAGATCCGACATATTTCAATGACATTTTCTATGCACTTGTAAGCAATTGTGAGTAGTGTTGCTGAAAACCAATCTGTTATAGAGGTTTTTCGAGATAATATTCGGGTTCAGTGACCATAAAAACACCATTATCGGTTAAATTCTCAAAGGAAACAAAATATATCCTGGCTACGACATTGATTCAAATAAAAGAAAGGACAGAGGTTTCAGTGAGTTCATGTTGCATAAAACTGGAGGGTTATAGACAAATTCTGATTGGTTTTTCGAATTCAGAGCGTGAAAGTACATAAGAATTAGCTAAAATCATATGGGCAACAAAATGGTTGTTGTCCAGTGAACTTATCTCTATTTTGAACATAGAAATAAGTTCACTGGACAAACAATTTAAAAGATGCGATTGTATAAAAGATTCGGAAAGTATAAAACGGTGGTCATAAAATTTAAAAGATGCGACTACGTAGCAAGTTTGAACTTCACGATTCACGAAATCAGCAACAGCAAATACACATATATCTCTTGGAAAAAGCAAAGCATCAGATAGCAGTTAAATTTCACGGAAGTCTTGATGTAGTGATATTTAAATTACGGCACACGATATCCTTTTGTTCATCTCTGCTATTAAAAACCACATGAATCAAAATGTGAATTTTATTGCAAAACAAAGTGTAAACCAGTTTTCTTGCCCACGACTTTTCAGATACGTTAGGCGACGGGATTGAAAAAGAAGCTGAATATAATGCACATGGCGCGTCGAAAAATAAGAAATGCTTCCGCAATCGGGAAGAGAAAACAGTTTCTTCGGATGAAAGCGGAAGAGAAGAAGAAAGCGGAGTACAAAGAGAGAAACAATTTGCGACACGGTTTTCCTTAAACGTTTTCGATTTTCTTTGATTTGAATCATTAATTTCCTCTTCTGGTATGCAGAGGAGATGGAACTGGAAATGAAGACGAAGAACCAGACGACGAGGAGAAACAACATTTGTATGATAAGCTAATGAAATATGAAGGAATATTCGGAAAGTATAAAACTAAAAGAACATGCACGAATGACAGAAGAAGCGGTGCACTCCATTAGACGCATGATTTTTCCGCATTTTTCATTTCGGAGGTAGTCGGCTTTGTAAAAGTCCTCTATAAATACATTTTGAAATAAGGGAGATATTCTGTATGTTGTTTCAGGTCATGCTGATAGAATAAAATAGATAGGGGAAAGGAAATTGATTTCCATACATTAGACGAATTCAATATTCTTAATCTATTGGCATCGATTGGCCTGCGTAGAATTTTATTTCCAGAATAAACAGATTGTTATGTTAAAAAATATTCATTGCTTTAAAATATGTTAAAGCATTAGTTAGTAATAAACTAAAAAACATCTCATTTTACTTAGTTATAGGTGAGCCAATAAAATATCCATGTCCATTTTTCAAAATCATGTTTTGTTGTATGAGCTTATATAAAATAAAAGCTTTGTTATAAGATTGGGTTGAAAACTAATTTTGAAAACAATTATAAAATTAAAGAAAAATTGCGCGCAAATACTACTGGTATCAGTGAAATGCCTATTTTTTTAAAATAGTGTGAAAATGACTTTTTTGCGATATTATGCTCCAAAGTCATTGAGAAAAAACTTTAAAATATTGCGTTTAATTTTTAACTATATAAGAATCTAATTAAAATTTGGACTCTTCCTTAGTTAACACCTGCTACTCAAGAAGCAACTGAATGCCACATTTCGTAACTCTAGGCCCAACAGTCTGATCTGTAGAGCCTTTCGAACGATTTTTACATCACGCAATTTATAGATAGTTTGCCATTCTATAAACATTATCATGCTAAATTCACGAAAGCGTGAAGAACTTGATATAAATACTTTTTCTTTTTGCAAGCATCATCGCGAAGCAAATTGCAATATTAATCATATTCCTTATTTCTTTCTTTACGTCTTGTGGGTCCCCCACAGGGAGGTACAGCGAGTTCACGGATGAGAAACTGCTGTATAAGTAAGTAGGTTCTCGCCTTCCCGGTGGGTAAAGTAATGGGAAGCTTGGGTCCCTCCTCCAGTGATAGTACGTAGCTCCTTCGGAAGTGTGCTATAAGCAAGGCCTGTGAACCGCGCGCTTAGCTGTAACTGTAGCGCGGTTTGTGTTGATGTTCAGAATTGAATGCTTGTAACCGGTGGTTGTTGTGTGTGCGTCAATAAATGTCATTTGTGTTAAAAAGCTGCCTAGTTACATAACGCCTCAACACGCAAACAATACATGGTGGCAGCGGTTAATTATTTTTGAAGTTCACGAACATTTTATTGCTAAAAACATCGTCGGACGAAGTTCGGTAGAACGAAAACGGAAGTAGCTATGGCAGCGTTGCATATAAATCCTCCGGAGAACTTTACGTTTCCAAAGCCTTGCAACTGGTCAAAATGGAAGATGAGATTCGAAAGATATCGGATTGCTTCCGGATTATCGACCAAAACAGGAAATGAACAGGTAAATTCTTTGCTCTATACTATGGGAGAACAAGCAGAGGATATTTTTAGTTCTTTCGCTTTATCCGAAACGGAACAAGATGACTTTGATATTGTGTTGAGAAAGTTTAATGATAATTTTGTTAAGAAAAATACTATTTTTGAACGTGCACAGTTCAATAAACGTGTACAGCTCGATGGTGAATCAGTCAATACGTTTATAACCGCTTTGTATACAGTGTCAGAACACTGTGAATATGGTGTATTACACGACTAACTCATTCGGGATAGAATTGTGGTTGGCATACGCGACAAGAATCTAAGTGAGAAGTTGCAGTTGGAAGCCGACCTAACTTTGACAAAAGCGATTGAAAGGGTTCGCCTCAGTAAGGTCGTCAAGGAACAACAGGAAAAATTGATCGAAAAGGACAGTGCGCCCGTTAACGTTATCTCGCCAAATAAACCGGCAAGATTTCTGAAACGGAAACCAAGCTCGGGGGCAAGGAAAGAAAATGTGAAACCCGATTTCCATAGGAAAAATAATGAAAATGAATCCCGCTTGCATGGAAAATGTAAATGGTGCGGTAAACAAAGACATGATAAAAGAGTGTGTCCTGCTAGGAATGCCAGATGCAGACAATGTTCAAAAATATGACACTATGCGAAGGTTTGTATTACCAAATCCCAAACAGGATGTTCTGAAGTGGCATATTTAGGGGTAGTACAGCTGGAGAGTAAAAACAAAACTAACATAGATTGGACAGTTACGGTTCAAGTAAACCATAAAAACATTAAATTTAAAATCGATAGTGGAGCTGATCACACTGTATTGCCTGCAAATGTTTTTCAGAATGTGTTCCAAAATGCTAAATTAGAACCACCTGATAAAATTCTATGTGGTCCAGATAGAAATCCATTGAAAACACTTGGGAAATTCAAGACAAATATTGAATACAAGGGAAATAATTGCACTGAAGAAATCTATGTGATTTCTAATCTTCAAACGTGTCTTCTTCGCAAACCTGCACTGTTTTCTCTTGGCTTGGGTCCAAATTTGAATTCTATTTGCTAGATTTCTGCAGCTGATCCAAAAGCTAAATTTCCAGAACTTTTCAAAGGACTTGGGGTAATGAAGGGATGCTATTCTATCAAATTGAAACCAGGAGCTATCCCATTTGCTATCACTTCCCCCAGACGTGTGCCGATTCCTCTTTTAAAGCAAACTAAAGCTGAATTAGAAAGAATGGTGGAGGAAAAGGTTATCACATCTGTCTTAAAACCGACAGAATGGTGTGCACCGGTAGTAATCGTACGAAAAAGTGATAGTAATGTAAGGATCTGTGACAACTTGGTATAACTCAACAAAAATGTTATGCGTGAGCTGCACCCATTACCCAAGGCAGAATACTCTTTAAATCTCTTGACTGGAGCCAAAAGTTTTTCGAAACTGGATGCTAATTCTGGATTCTGGCAAATTCCTCTGGATAAAAAGTCATCCTATCTCACCATATTTATGACCCCATTTGGTAGGTTTAGATTCCAAAGATTGTCTTTCGGTATCTCCTCTGCTCCAAAGCACTTCCAAAGAAGGATGTCTCAAATGTTAGAAGGTATACCTGGAACAATTTGTCACATGGATGCTATTTTAATATGGGGATCTACTCAAGAAGAACATGACCAACGACTCACAGAAGTCTGCAAGAGATTAAAGAACTCTGGTATGACATTAAATGCAAAGAAAGGTATTTTCTCTCAGACATCTATTAAATTTTTAGGTCATATAATAGATGGACAAGGAATTCACCCGGATCCTGATAAAATTGCTGCGATAGAAAATTATCAGCCGCCAACGAATAAAAAGGAACTGAAGCAACTATTGGGCTTGGCTAACTATTTAGCAAGATTCGTTCCTAACTATTCGGATATACTTTTTCCTCTGACTTCTATGCTAAGCAATAATTTACTTTTGTGTGGGAAGCGCCACAAGAAGCAGCTTTTCAGAAAATGAAGAAAATACTGTCGTCAGATCCTGTGCTAATGATCTTTGATGCAGGGAAAGAAACTACAGTTACCACAGATGCTTCATCGTATGGCTTAGGAGCTACAATTGCCAAAAGCAAGCTGATGGAAGAAGATCGGTAATAGCCTATGCATCTAGGACTTTGACCCCAACGGAAAGTCGTTATGCATAAATTGAAAAGGAAGCCCTTGCTGTCGCGTGGGGATGCGAAAAATTTAGAGATTATCTGACAGGAATGCATTTTAAAATAGAGACAGACCACAAACCTATCATTCCAATATTTTCCAAGAAAAACTTAGATGACTTGTCCCCACGATTACAGAGGATCAAGTTGCAAATGATGAAGTTTTCTTATACAATTGTACATATTCCAGGAAAGGAATTGTTCGCCACAGATGCATTGTCAAGAAACCCTCAGAAAGTTCCCTACAAAAGAGAAGAATTGGAAGCCGAAATTGATGCGTTCATTCAAATGATTACAAATTCTCTTCCAGCATCATCTCGCAGATTAGATGAACGAATAGTTGCACAGCTGAAAGATGAGACTTGCCAGAAGCTAACTGATTATGTACTGAAAGGATGGCCATCAAAGAAAGAAGTTGATACACTATGTACACCATATTGGCAAAACCGTTATGAAATATCAGTTCAAGATGGACTGTTGATGAGAGGCTGCAGAATCATCATTCCAAAGTCACATCAAGCTGAAGTGCTTAATCAAATTCATGAAGGTCACCTGGGCATGACCAAATGTAGAGCTCGAGCCAGATGCTCTGTACTGGCTGGGAATAAGAAAAGTAATTGAAGAGAAAATAAAGAGTTGCGCTGCATGTATACAAGAGTCAAGTAATCGCCATCAACCCTTACTTCCAACTTCATTTCCAGAGAGACCTTGGGAAGTTTTAGGTCTTGATCTTTTTAAATACAAGAATTCATGGTACCTTCTGATTTCTGATTACTACTCTAGATACCCTGAAATTGCCAGGCTTGACAGACTGACTTCTGCTGAAATTATAAATCATTGCAAATCAATCTTTTCACGTCATGGAATCCCAGATGTTGTCCGTTCAGACAACGGCTCACAATTTGATCCAGTAAAGACTGTAGAATTCAAGGATTTTTCAAAAAGTTTATGGCTTTACACACACATCAAGTATCCCCAAATTTTCTCAAAGCAACGGGCTAATAGAAGCAGCAGTGAAAACAGCCAAAGCTCGCATAAAAAAATCTAGAGATTCTTATCTTGCATTAATGGCCTATCGCGCAACTCCTTTAGAGAATGGTTTTAGCCCTTCGGAATTGCTTATGGGTAGGAGAATCAACACTACCCTTCCTGTTGCTAAGGCCCAACTACAGCCATACTCAGTGAACAAGAATGTTCTCGAGGCTAAAGAGGAGAGACGAATAGAAGGCCAGAAAACGAACTATGATAAACATCACGGTGTTAGAAATCTTGATGAATTAGATCCAGGTCAGAACGTGAGGATTATTGATAGAAGGGTAACTGGGAAATTTCTGCTATAAAGACGCCTTACCCAAGATCATACCTAGTTCAGTCCGGCAGACGTGTTTACAGAAGGAACCGAAAGCACCTGATTCCCTCGCCAGATTTTCATCCAGAACCTGAGCCAGAGGACGACTCTGATGTCACGGGATACCAACACTCTCCTGCCGATGCCGATCCAGGATGTCTGCCTCTGATGTCATCACCCCAGTCTCCAAAAACTTACCCTGAAAGAGCTAGCTCATCTACAGAAGCATATCCTGATCCCTATGTGACCAGAAGTGGTAGGACTGTCCGACCTCCTGAGAGACTTGACCTTTAAATTACAAAGGAAGGGAGATGTGCTATAAGCAAAGCCTGTGAACCGCGCGCTTAGCTGTAACTGTAGCGCGGTTTGTGTTGATGTTCAGAATTGAATGCTTGTAACCGGTGGTTGTTGTGTGTGCGTCAATAAATGTCATTTGTGTTAAAAAGCTGCCTAGTTACATAACGCCTCAACACGCAAACAATACAGTAGGGGTCGCGCCGTGGCCCGGTGATGGGCTACTAGGACTCCGGCCTCGGTACTCGAAGCTATTGCATCTGCTGTCATTCAGAAACCCGAATGCTAAGGCAGGATGGGGTGATCCAGTTTTTATGGTTACCTCTTGTGGGTACCACTAGGGGGCACCACGAGTACGTTTATTAGAAGACGCTCGATAAGTAAATGCAATCTCGCTTCCCTGGTGGGTGCAATAATGGTTGGATCTTGCCCTGCCGGTGATAATGCTTGTCTTCTACGGTAAGAGTCGGACCATGGCCGGTGATGGCTATTAGAGTAATCGAGCCGTCGCAGCGACTGTCATTCAGATACGCAGGACAGCTTCACGCCAGGACGGGATGATTTTGATATGAATTACCTCTTGTAGCTGTCCCACCTGGAGGCACCACGAGTATGTGGATAAGAAGCCGCCGGATAAGTAAGCGGGTTCTCGATCTTCGTCGTGGGTATAGTAATGAGGGGGTGAGTTTCTCCTCCATTTATAGTACTTGCATCCTTTGAGACGGGTCGGGTTGTGACCAGTGATGACCATTTGGTACTCGAGCTATTGCAGCGGTTTTTTCTGATTATCTCTTGTGGTTTAATTTTCGTATCCTATTATTTTCAGCGTTTCAAGCTTTCCGACTTGTTTTCATCTCCAGATTTTTCAAATAAAGAATAAAGTCTGATTTTTAGTACACTAATAAAAAGAAATTAAAAAAATGTCTTCTTATTATTATTTTGTGCTATATAGTCTTTAGTATATTACATAATTCATTATTATCTTGCAATCAATTGTTCTCGAATTCATTATCCGATGGCGTCTCTCAAATGGAATCAAAATTAAATTAAAATTAAGTGAATGATTGATAATAATTTTTCACAACTTTTTAAATTATTGTATTATCACATCTGTGAAAATTTTAGAACTGTAGCACACAAGGAAGTGAAAAATAGATAGCAGAACTTCCATGAAATTTACAAAAATGAAAAGTATCAATTTAGAAAAAAAATACGTGTAAAAAGTTGAAGAAATGAGAATTTGAAAATGTTCGGGACTTCTGTATTGTTTCTTGTGACCTCAAATCATTCACAACCCATAAATAACGATCCCTAGTTTACATGACGCAATACAAAACCATTGAAATCCCACTCCCTTTAAAGATCAAATATATGGGATAAAATCCTTATATATTTTCATTCCTTTACACTACTGCACCACTTCAGTGAATTTGAACTTCCTTTCTATCTAGGGATACTGTGGTTATTTGAACCGAATAACAATTATGTTTTTCCATTGACATCCAAAATGAACAAGTTTTGTGTGTCAGAATATCTATTTTAAGAGGATTTTTCGAGATTTTGTCAAATAGTAGTCTGCACGTTAAAATTCATTCAACCGATCCTATATAAAAAGTTTGCCATGAGATCCGAGTTCTTGCCATCTCAATTTACTTATTTGAACAAGAAAATTATTACTCTGGAATTCATTTTGAAAATATAAGTTTCAGAGTTTATTTCAAAAAAATCTAAATGGCAAACTCTCGCTTAACTCGACTGTTTTCACACAAACCAAGTGTTTGTATTTTTCACCATTTCATCAATAGTTATTTGTAATGATTTGAATCAAAAATTTTGCTCTTGAATTCATTTTCAAAAAATAGATCGCAGTGTTAACAATAATGTAAATGACAATCTTCCCATGAAATTGCAGTCCCATGTTATTAATTTTACATTTACTTCTCATTAAAAAGATTGCGTACGTGTTTTTCTAATGAACAATGACTAACATTTTCTCAGTATTTCAACAAAGATGATTCTGTACTTAATCGTCTCACTCTACAATAACAATCTGGAAGTTGAAAATTAAAGTTTATAAAAATAAATAATGATCGTGAATACCATATTCCATTTTAAAATTGCATGTTTACCTCATTACCGTGATTGGCGAAATGGGATTCTAGGGGAAAATGTTTTTAATTCATTCTCTCTAAATAAATATGCTCGGCTTAAATTAGCGAAATTTGGCCATTGATTTCAACTTCCTCTCTTAAGACAATAATCAATATCGTACCTGCTCTCACTTGGAAATGAAGCAATGGAAATGAGGGCTAAAAGTTAATCCGTCGTTTGCTTTTAACTAAAAAAATATACAATGGAGTTTTACTTTTTAACCCGAGAGGACGCGAGCTACGAAGAGCGACGAAAAGACAAGCAAGGGGGTGCAAGACACCCCAATTCGTTATTTCGCTATTTAAACAAAACTAACAACATTTTTAATGCTATATCTGTTCGAAATTATTCATGCAAATAGTTCGAGTTATTTACTAAATTTTTCTTTTAAAAATTTGTGTTTGTATGATTTATTATATTATTCAGCGCTTTGCGAACATATAAGAAAAGTATATTTCTTACATTTCATATATATATATATTTAACATTTTTATAGCAAAAAAATCATCAATATAATAATCGTTATACAATCTGGATAGAAAAATACTGCTTCTAATTTTCTTAGGTACACAGAAAACCATTTTTTAGAAATACAAATAAGAATTCTGCGTGGTTTTATCTTTAAATGCAATAAATTTAAGGCGTAATATGCTTTTATTTTTCGGAATAGTTTCTACAATTCCTCCAAGTTTCCTCCAATAGGTTTTGTGAAAGCGGGATAAGACTTTGACTGAGTACAATTACATTAAGTCCAGAATAGTATAGCTTTTCCATCAATTTCTTGACAATTTCACTTAAGCTATTATTCAGTTTAAAAGTTCTCGTACCCGCAATAATCTTCATTTTAGAAATATAGAATGTTCTTCAATCCACTTGTTTCATCACTAAAACTTAAATAGCGAGACAACATTCATTTCCTGTCCCTAATACGATCGCTCAAGTGAACAAAGAAACGTGACGCGAGGACGCGTAAGGGAGTGTTTCACAGCCCTTGTGGTGAATTCCAATAGAAACCAGCGGGAGTGACCTCCCCTAAACTTTCTCGTATACTTCCCCAAAAAGGTTCCGTTTCTCCTTCCCCCCGCGTGGCTAAAAAAATTCAAACCTATTGTTGCCCAGAATCCAATGGCTATCAGAAGGTTTTTTCATTATAGTGATTGGAAAATATCTAGGTAAAGAATCAAATTCAAAGAGATGCGTACCGACTTTCCGTTCTTGTCGCCTCAAGGACAAACTGACGTAATTCGCTCCTTTCGCGTGCACAGAAGATTGCTTCCAGTACGCATGCGCGTGGAGATAAAGGATTGGTTTCAAAAGTATATTATACAGCCCGACAGACAGTCAACCCTTCGACGGATTTGGCCCAAATGTTATACGGAACTACATTCATGACGATAAAACTGTGTTCCAAATTTTATCCATCTAGCTATTCAAGTTTTTGAGTTATAGTGTTCACATGACCGCGGACATACAAACAGACAGACTTCCCATTGACGGATTTTGTCAAATTTGAGAGAAACCTAAACATTATCTTTAAAGACCACATACCAAATTTCATCCCCGTAGCTCTAATAGTTTTCGAGTTATCGTGTTCACAGACACACAGACATAATTCTAAAATTGTGTTTTTCGGAATCAGGGAGGTCTAAAACGTAGAGATTCGTCAAATTCTCGAGTTCGAATTTTTTGACGATTACAATGCTTTCTCTTTGTATACTTCGTATACGAGAAAGTAAAAAAGAATCTTTTTTCAAACACGTTCCGTGTGTTGAATGACCATAAAGTCAGTTAGCATGCAATTGGCTCATTTCAACTGAAGTGAAGTCTGTATTTTTCACATTTTACATGGCTTGGGGTATCGAACACCCCCTTGCGCGTCCTCGCGGGTTAAATTCAAAGCACTCTCTTTGAAAAAAGATGCATTTCAAACAAACGTAACGCGTGTTTTCTCCCTTGTCTTTTTTTTTTTTTTTTTTGATGCCCACGGCGACCCAACTTACCAAAAATGGTTTAAAGCAGAAAGGGCCGCCGGGGAAAAAGGGCACTCCAAAAGCACGCTGAGGTCAGCGTGCCCCGGCCCAACGGACAAGATTTATTGATTCAAATGGGCAAATATACATACTGTGCCCAAACACGGGCAGATTATAAACAGCATAAAAAGTCGCAACACAAAAAGCATAACAGAGAAAGGACAGAAAGGTGCTGGACACAAATCGTCAACAGACTACGCCACATGGCGGAACTAAAGTAAAAATGATATACAACTACAACTCAAGGCGGGCTCGGCAAAGTTAGAATAAATAATACAAACTACGCCAAAGGCGGAATAAGCATAATTAAAATAAACCCCTTTCCCGTAGTACGGGGTCAAGGAATGTATAAAATATTAAAACACAGGTTAAAATATATGATAGCCTAAAAGTATATAGGCGATCGAGCTGAAGTGATGACAAGTGTGAAAAGGTGAAATGTGATTGTAATGTTGTGAAGAAATTCAAACAAGATTCTAAATGAATGAGTAGCTCGATCGCCAAAACACAGATGAATATATACAGTTGATACAATTAAAATATAGAGGTTTTAAAAGTAATATAAAATATTTAAAATACCAGCACCAGGACAACACACACACGCACAAGCAAACCAAAAAGCTAAACTTATAAGCTACATAGCTAGAAATAAGGATAAACTAGTTAAAACCCAAAGATAGTGAAGTAGGGGATAAATATCCCCGAATGTTCGCCAAGGAACGGTGTATCAATTAGTCATATACAGTACAAATATAAGTTGGACCAAGTAATATTATAGGTAAGAATTCGTGATCAGACTGCGCTATCAAAGGTCACGCAATGCCCAAAAGCTTTAAACAAATTTTGTGACATGTTAAAAAAAAAATTCCAAAAGTTTCAAAAGGAAGATCATAATTTTCCTAATGGGTGCCTCTCCATGCCTCCCAACGTCTATTAAATAATAAATAATTAAATAGATAATTATAGTTAATAATAATTAATAAATATGTAATGGTATAAACATGAAATATGAACTAGAATAAAATGAGATAAAATGTAACCACCTCGACCATAGAACCGACCAGCAAAGTAGATTTTCTAATAATAATAAATTCTAAAAGGTTTAAAGAGGATTCGACCAGGGGAGCGGCAAAGATACATAAAAGTACTAAAATAGAACAACAATAAAATCATCCTACTAACAAAAGTGTACCATAAATACAGTCAAAATCCTTAAAACATCGATAAAAGATCATCTCAAAAACTAACATTATGAAAAAGTTAAGAGAGTTTATGAAATGAAATATACAGTGAATATGAGAATGATCAAGGCAGGGGAGTGTATGGAGTGGCCTTCACGCCTTGGGTGGCCCTACCAGGAGAATACACTCCCGACGTACTTCACCCACTCCTCGATGAGTTACTCCCCCGCCAAAAATAAAATTTTATTAAAAATATTAGATGATATATGTAAAAATTTAAAAAGTTAAAAAGGCAACGTTAAAAATATTAAGGGGAGTCCCGAGTCAGGGAATCACAAATGTCATTGCTTATTTTAAAAGAATTCGTCATTTTCCCGATAGCCTGTTTATTAGACATAAGGTTTTTGAACCAAAGTTTTTTGCTAGCCTCTGTGGGTTTAATTAAATGAAATTCCCTGGTGAGCGAGCAATCAAAAACATAATGATCAGCGTCGCCCACCAGCCCACAGGTACATAGCGGGGAATTGACCCTTTTAAATCGATGGAGATAAAATGGAAATGGACCATGCCCACTTAAAAAAATATATTAAAATCTTGTTGTATATTAAAAAATTGGGGCTAACCGTATCTAAAAAGCGTCGAACTCTGATTCCCGAAGCAGAAGTATATTTATTCCAGTAGCCACACCACTCGTGTAATGTAAGTTGTTTCAATGTTCGATTTAGATATGAACGAGGAGCCGGGATTGAAAGCTCCTCACCGTTGGTTGTGGCTAATTTGGCCTGCTGGTCGGCCAACTCATTCCCCTGGATGCCAACATGAGCTTTCACCCAGGAGAGGCCGACCAGATTTTTGGCTTTAAAAAGATCGTTTTGGCTTTGTTTACGAAATTCGATCTGGAGCTAGCGCTCTGCAAGGCCAATATAGATGATAGGCTGTCAGTATATAAATTGATCTTGGAATTCTCATTGACAGCCCAATTGGCCGCAAATTGAATTGCCGCCAACTCGGCCTGAAAAACAGAATTATAAGGTTTAAGTTTAAATAAAAAGTTCTGACTATTATCATTATCTTTGAGGATACACACGGCGAGTCCAGTCTCCTCATTAATCTTGGACCCATCCGTGTATACCTCACATGTGGCATCAGGTAAGTGTTCGGAAAGAGATACAAGTTTCATGCCAGATGGAATATTCTTGATCAGGATATTGTGGTCGAGTTGGACGTTATTTATGATATCATTGTAGTCACCAGAGCGCCGCACCCAGATCTGAAACTTTAAAAACTCTGCTTTAGCCGTAATATGAAGTGGCGGGATTCCAGTTAAAACGTTCATAGATGTAGTCCGGTAGCCCCTTGCAAATTTTAAAAGAAAAATTCTCTGTATTGTATGAAGTCTGTCAACATGGTACTTATTAAGAGCCCCGCCCCAGACGCTTGCGCCATAGAGCAGGGCTTTTTCAATTACAGTGTTGTACCAAAATTTAATGAGATTTTTATTGACAGACCAGTCGGTTTTGATTATACGTTTAAAATTAGAGGTTAAAGATAAGGTTCTGTCATATAGTGTATTAATGTGGGCGGTCCATGTTAATTTATTGTCAATCGTGATCCCTAAAATCTTCAGGCTATCGGTAATTTTAATAGTTGTATTTTTTATCTTAAAAGTAGGTTTGCGGTTTAAAACGGTTGAATTTCTCTTAGAAAATTTTTGGGATAATATGCTTCTATAAATAATCGCTTAAAAGCTATAAATATGCTTCTATAATTCTCCCTTGTCTTGCAATCAGTACCATAAACCAAACCTAGTAATTCTAAATCCTTTCGCTTTCTTCCTAACCAGCCATCCCATCATTTCATCTCTATCTCCACCCCTCAAATTCTAGCTAACATTACCTTCTCAAATAGATTCGTAAATTCTGAGCTCTTTCAATTAAGCTCCTTTCACACCGAAAGAATAGAGATACAAGAAGAAAGAAATTTCAAATAACTGTCAGATTATTCTTTTTGAATTGATTCCCTGAAATTTTCTTGCCCTAAAAAGTAAGCGAGACGATAAAGAAAAAAGGAGAAAACAAAAGAGAAAAAGATAGCTCTGGGTTAACAAAAGAAAAGAACCTGCTTAATTTGGAGCTCGCCGAAAAGAGCTCTGGTCAAAAGCGGGGGATGCTTCGCGGGGACTATAAATCAACATAGCTCCAATCTGGTTCCACGTAATTTTAAAGACGGCACTTTCAAGGAATTTTGTTTCTGGAAACTCTTTATTTCTGGATTGCGCATTCTGCTTCATTTGCAGTTATTGTTAAAAGCGATTGCTTTTTAATGAAAGTAATATTGAGTTCCTTCTTCTGAGAAAGATTTCATATTCTGGAGATATTTTTAAAATCTAATCGGAGACAAAACTGGATGAAAGTTTCGTCTTGCGCATTCTCATTTCTTTCTTAACAGCTATTCACACATTTCATCTCCACCCCCGCTCCTAATATGACAAGAATTGAAATTTGAAAAGACAAAAGTTTCTTTCATTTCAGGTTATATTATTTAAAGAAAATTTAATTGTTTCATTTGATGTTCTTTCTCACATAAGATTTGTAGGTTACGTTTAGTAAGAAATCCTAGTTTCCTTTAGCCTCCGTCGGACGCAACCGGCTTGCCAGATTCAGGTCGGACGTTTTCGTCTCCCATCCCCTCCAATTTCGGGAAGGATAATAGTCTCCCTCTTCTAGTAGTCGCTTTACCTGATGTTTGGATCAGCCCCAATTCAATTGACTCCCCCCCCCCCTACGGGAAGGAGATATCGCCATATTGGCTCACAAGCTCACTACGCCCGAATTCATCACTCATATGATTGATTGTTCGTAATATCCGGGTTTTTTTTATTACGGATGTTTATTTTTAGTCATTTCATGACTTTAATACGTAAAATTCATTGCTGTAAAAAATTGTTGTTCCCAAAAATGATTTTGGTCAAAGGAAACAAACAATACACAAGCATGTTTGGGCCGTGTGATGGGAAGATTTTAGAGTCCTAAGTTCCGAATGTAAAGAAGTATACGTGATTCTCGTGTGTTCGCTTGATGACGACTTTTCTACAACGTTATCCCCACTTTTTTTCTTTTATGCCTCCCCGTGAAGGTCAGTGGTTAAATTAAGAATGCTAAAATTAAAATTAGTGGATATTAGCAATATTGAAATTATGAGATTGTTTACCTGCGCCCGAACTCGCCAGTGCAAATATTGCCCTCGACTGAGGGGTAATAAATGTTTTAAATGATACTGTGCATAAAGTAACTATGTTCAAAAACTAATTATACTTTAATCAAGTATTCCGCGGGAGCTATGAATCAACATAGCTCCTATCTAGTTCTAAGAATCTGAATCGTAATTTTGAAGATCTCACTTTCAAAGTTTTTATTTCTTGATATTTTTTCCTTATTGGTTGCGGTTATTTATAGTTTCTGATTTAAAAAATAGTTTCTAAGAAAATTGGTATTCATTAAAGTTCTTCTCAGAACGTTTCAAAAGATGAACATTTGTCCGAAATATTAAGAAGATATTCCTTGTTTAGATTCAGAGGGAAACCGGCAGAAAGATTTTTTGCTAAATATGATTTCAGTGGTGATGTGAAAAGAATGAAATGGTGCTTTTTAGGGCTGGTTTTATTTTCATAGGAATTAAAGTTTATATCATACTAAAATTTTATAAATAGAAAATAAATAAATGGAAAATAAATTTTTACATTATTTAAATATATAAATGATTTATAAAATTTTATAATTTTAATGCATAATAATATATACTAATAAATATTTAAAAAATTATGCATTTCCTTTCTACTCAATATTGTAAGGAAGGTGAAATACCTAATTAATTTTCTATGCCTTATTCATGAAATTATTTCATCCCATTATGAAAGTTTAGCTATCGAATTATAAAGGAATGATATAATTATGCATTTGAGTTGTTGAATTTTTCAATTATTTTCATAAGTCTGAAGTTAAAAAGTAATATCACAAAATGGGTGTTGGGAAAATCTGCATTTTAAGCTAAGAAGCTTGAATCTTTTCTAAATTGTCTCTCGTACCTTTATTCTAAGATTTGAAGCATTCTTTCTTTAAATTAATCACTTCACTTGACATCCATTTTTAGCAGCTATTTAATCGGAGTCGTATGACGTTGTCTATCCGATTCCCGCAGCTGATATGTAGATGATTATTAGAGTATAAATACTTGTCTCTACTATGTCATTAGAGAAGGAAGGAGAGAGACCTACGGTTCTCTAAGCTTTCTCTTCTCGAAGAGACTTCAGCTGTAAGCTGTTGCTTTACTATAAGATGTGATATGTAAATATGTTCTTAAATGTGGTCGTCTAATAAATGTCTATTTTAAATCATACGATTCGTCATTTCTAAAAATTTTCCATCTCATAGAAATTCCACTGCATGCAATAAGCCAGGACGCTTTTAGCTTATCCAGCAGCTCTTCATAATTAGTATTATTCAAGCTGCCTGTCTCTACTTTACGAGACTAACAAGTGATATTGGCAAACTCGCTCCTGTGCATAACAATGGGTAATAATAAATTCTCCAAATTTACAAAATGCGAACAATTTAGAGTTAATACGGACACAATGTTTCACAATCAGTAGTGGAAAATCGTACAATGTTTAATCGTAGGAACTCAAGTTTCACAGTGAAGATTCGGTCACGAGGGCATTTATGGAACCAATCAGAAAGAAATTATGACTATGATTTGGGCTCTCCCAATTTCACAGAAAGCTGGTAATTATTAATAAATTTTACCAACTGTTTTATTTCCAATACTGGCATATATTTTTGTGAAAGTAGTACATATATCAGGGAAGATTTAAAAGTTTTAAAAAAATCCAAGATTTTCCATCATGTTCTTTACTTATAACATCCAGAATTTTAATTGAAATCATACGAAACTTACAGAATACATGAAAATATGCTAGTGAAGCACTGTATCAAAAAAGTAAATACGTGAAATATTCGGGAAAATAGGAGTATTTGTAGTACATAATTTTTAACTGCGCTTATGTGAAACATAGTATAATTTTCCTTTTATAATTTGGAAACTAGATACATAGGGCAGCTTATACAAAAATTCCAGTCGAATACCATTAAGATTTAGAATCATATTGACATTTCATCGAGATGAATTTCTGTTGTTTTGTAAGAGAAACACAATGACGAGGTATTTTCCACAATGCGATATTTTTAAACTTGAATCTTCTAATAGTAATCGTCTAATTATCTAATGAATTATGCATTTAAGTTATAAGTATACATGAGCATTCAGGATATTCAACTTTCATACAATTCAATATTACTGTTCGAAAATTCAAGTTTTAAAAATATCAATTTGTGGAAATCATTTTGTTTGTCTTGGAGAACAAAAGTAATTCATTTCTTGCAATACCAATATTTTTCTAAATATTAACATATTGTACTAGAAATTTTTATATAAGTTGCTTTATATATCTGGCTCTGAAGTTATGAAAGAAAAATTACTCTACTCTTCGCACATGCGAAGTGTAGCTTAAATAAATTAGGGCGGTTACTCTCTGCCATTGAGTCTTGTTGAACTTGAACGGTTGCGTTAATTTCTGGTCTCTTTAGGTACTATTTTCAGTCATTTAAAGCTCGTTTTCATTTTATAGGCTTCTCTGTCATCATCGTCACTTTTGTTCACCTTCTGGTTTATCTCAAAACTGCTATATGCGTCTTACTATGCGAGTATGTTTCACATTTTTTTTTTTATTTTCCAAACAAATCCCCAGCAATATAAAATAGTTTAAAAATACTTCTCAGAAACAACCTACTTTTCATGTAACTAGTAACCTGAAAGCTTAGAATTTATTTCTAGCTGAAAGCAAAGACAAGTAAATGCATTAAAATTCATAGAAGTGTCAATGAATTGGAGTCTCGCTTAAATAATATTGTACCAAACCATCCGTTTCATTTTTTAAAATTCCGGTTGCGAAATAGGGCGAATTCAAATCCTAGACTTTTCATTTAACTTTTTCTTCCAAACAGAAGAGATGAAGCAGATTTCCCTCCTGCACGAAATTTTACGACACATTAAATGGCGGAATTGAAAACGAAGCTGAATATAATGCACGTGGCGCGTCGAAAACTAAAATGATTCCGCAATAGGAAAAAGAGATGAGTTTATTCCAATGAAAGTGGAGAAGACAAAGAAAATGGAATAAAGATAGAAAAATTCGAGACACGTGTTTCCTTAAACGTTTCCGATTTTCCTCCATTTGAATCATTAATTTCATGTTATAAACAACACAGTAAAAGAGTTTTTAGTTTATGCACTGTATGTAGAAATGGTTGTGCTTAAAATGAAGTCTTAACTTTTGTGCTTCCATTTGATTTCAGCAGCTATAAACCTAATTTTGTAATTCTTAATTCCTCCTGATTTCCTTTTTGAAAACTCTCCAACCCCTTACGCCATTCAACTTCCCTCCCATCCCCAAAAAACAGGGCCTCCGAGAAGAAATCCGGGCCCCCGGCGAAATGCTAGCATACGGACTCCTCCCCCCCACACACACACACTGGCTTGTTGGCCTGCCTTGTGAATTATTAGTGTGGTGGCTAATTAATGGACGAAGATCTTTCATCCGGTTGTCCAATCACTTCACCTATTATTGCGAAAATCTGTCTTCTAACCGTATCCTTTAATTTTAGTTCATATAATCAGAATGAGTGAATTTTATATCCAGAGAAAATAAGTGTAAAATTGTAGTTGAGTTCATGCTGAGCCTCATTTTTCGAGGATAAAAATAAAATACTCTCGAAAATAAGGAAATATTTTTCTCACTTCAGGCCCGGGGCCGGGCTCCGGGGATTTTGCACCTTCTTCCCTCCTTTTCGGGCACGCCTGGCCCCAAACGCTTCAACTGTCATTCAAAGCAGAAATGTAAATCTTCGGCATTTTCAATTAAACTCCTTGCGCGAAAAGAGATGAAGAAAGGAAATGCAATTGGGAAACTGTGGGTCTGGCACAAAAAAATGAAATAAAAGTTAGACTTATTCTTTCTCAATTTATTCACTAAACTTTTTTGAACCAGCCGAAAGTGCAGAAGAAAGAAGAAACTCTTTGTTAACAAAAAAAAGGAAAGCCTGTTTAAAATAGAGATAGCAGACAAAAAAAGAGTTCTGGTTAAAAATAAGGAAGCTACAATCGGGTATTCCCTGAGGACAATAAATCAACAAAGACCGCATCTGGTTCTACGAATTCTGATTTTTAATTATTTTGAACCTGAATATCTTTTTTTTCCATTAGTTGGGGGTAAATTGTAGTTATTGTTAAAAATAATTGCTTTTAAATGAAACTTACATTCATTAAACTTATTCCACGAAACTTCTGCGCGATGAGTCGTTTTGAACCATAATGTGAAGATATTTTTGTGTTGATTCTGGGAAAAATCTGGTTGAAAGTTTCTTTTAATAAATAGAAAGAGAACCGGATTCTCGATATAGAAAGAAACAGTAACTCTTGTGACGATATTTACTTCTGTAAGAAAAATTATTTCTTTGATTTAGTTTTTCTGTGTTAAATATTCCCAAGGTAAAAGTCAGTTAGAAATGAGATATTCACTTCAATAGAGATATAAATAAATAGAAATGTGAAAAGAAAAAAGTCTTTTTTTTCTCCTTTATTTTTCTTTTTGAAATGAAATACTGAAACTTTCTTGGAAGTTAAAAATAATTTTAATAGAGTTTATTAGATATATCTATAGATGTTTTTGTTAATACCCGGATGCAGCCAATGCTCATGTGACTCCAAGTACATGTAGCGGGCTGCTGCGAGTCTGATTTCTCACCAGATCACGAAGCCGAACTGTGATGTGCTCGTATTACTGTCTTGATGTTTTTATCCTTTTTCTGTATTGAATAAATGTTTGTTTGATAATCCCTGGTCTTATTCTTCCACCTGCGCCTCTGCCCACTCATTTAACCTAACAGTTTTGACCATGAATTTTCAACAATAATATTTGCCGAATATAGACTTATAACTAATTTCGTCTGTATAAAGATTAATGAAATTTTACCTATAGTTTGTACAACTAATTTTTGAAAAGAAATATTTTATTCTAAAAATGAATTATATTCTTTAGCTGAAAATAATTTTGTTCTGTCCCTCGTATTTTATGAGTCTGCCTTCGTTATTAAGCAAGTTTAAAAATATTTTCTCTTATTCGAGAATGTTAATTAGATGTTTTATGTCACTGTACTATTCCATTTAAATATCTAACAGCATATTTTTTATTCATTAACATAAATACAACATTTGTTATCAAGAGGCATATCATTATTCATTTGAAATAGCTCAGCCATTATTCATACCTATCCTATTAAACCAAGTGCTAAATAGTTTTAGACACATTTCATTGTTATTTTCGAAAAAATAAGTTCGGAAAATCTAAATGCCTTTGGTAATCTATAAGGATAGGTTTCAATGTCTTGTTTTCTTTCTTAGGATGCAAATAGTTAAGAAACGGTTAAAAACAAATTAAAAATGGAAAACAAATTATCTACGCCTTTGTAAACAAATATATTTTAAGTTCGTTTAAAGGAAAATTATAATTTGTATAAGTTTAATAGCTATTAATACTAAAGAAATGCTAATTGTTAAACTTCGTAGATTGTGCAGATATTAGGGATGGGAAAAACCTACCGTTTTTGGTTCCGGTTAACCGTTTTTACTTTCGGTTATTTTTTTTGTTCCAGTTTAAACCTGTTATTTTTTTTAAAATCCGACAACAGGGTGGGAAAAATCGGGTTCTAAGATAGTCTCGATTTTAGATTCGACTAGACTAAAATTCATCAAGTTATAAAGCTTTGAACTTCATCTTAGGCCAATCACCGACAACCGATTCCTCGAGGCATCTGTTGATTGGCGGATTACTGAAAAAGTCTTTATAAACAGATAAATATTGGTCAATGGATTGATTTCCTGCACAAACTATAATAAAAAATTTTGTCTGCAAACGGTGTCTGTTTTTTGTAGCCAAAAATATTTATATTTAGACGGAAGCTCTGTGGCGTCCGAAGGATTAGTATCTACGATGAATGATGTTGTTTCCGATGAGAGGTGTCGACTCACGGATCAACACATTACTGAAAGAGTCTTTATGAGCAGATTGGATGATAAATATTGGCCAATGAATTAATTTCTTGTGAAAACAATGTTAATAAAAATTTGGTCTATAATACTTATTGCACTAATTAATCATATATTATTATTACATATTGTATTAATTACTTATTTGTAATCATTACTTATTACATTAATTAATTGTTGTATTGATACTTACTTATTATTTATTATTATTAATAAATTTTGTCCACAAACGTTGCTTTAAAAAAAACGAAAACCGGTTTTTACCAAAAACAGGTTATTTTTAGCGGTTTTAATCGCCAGGTTAAACCGAAGATGAAAAAAACCGGTATAACCGAAAACCGATTTTTTTTGCAATAACCGCCATCCCTAGTAGATATTTGTGGTATGTCTTTCCAGAGCTTCTTTAACGCAAAAAAATTATTTCCCTCATTTAATCCAGGATGTTTCAAAAATATTATGAGTACAGATTTCGATAACAACAGTTAATAAATATTGTATATAAATGGTTATTTGAAACTCCGATTTAGCAAGTATGAGGCAAAATTCTGAATAAAATGAAATACCTTAATAAATTTTCTTCCTTAACATCAATTTTAAAACTAACAAACTCAAATGATTTTGATTAATTTTGTTTCAGTTCAGGCGAGCGATTGCTGGGACGTGCTTCACACCTTCACAAACAAATATTTTTCTAAATGTGTAATATTTGTTTAGAAAAAATTAACATAGTTATAATTATTTCAAAAATTGTTTTCATTCTTTACTGAAACAAACATTTAAATTCAGTTCTTCGTGTAAATAAGCATATTTTATGCATTTGCTGACCTTGTGCATCATAAAACTCATATTATTTCTTGTCATACTCTGGTCCATTAAATTACTAACCACCTTGGCGACAAGCTTGATCGAGACCATTGTCACTAAACATTCTTCCATTGGATGCAACACTCCATATCAGCTATACTACCAGAATTTTTCATATTACCGTGAAAGAAAAAGTAAATTTTAAACAGATTTTTTAAACACATTTATTTCCTATTTGGAATATATATGTGCTTTGTTTTATGATTATTAAATATTTCGTATTCAATTTTTAATTAAAATAATTTACTTTTAGTAATTCTCCAAAATATTGCTTTATATCACTCAACTAATTAAACATATACTTCTATTAGAAAATCAAGCTCATAATTTCTACCTCGATTTAACTCCCGCAATTTTTAGCTTAAATATTATTTTAAAAATCATTGAAAGAAAGAAGAAATATTTTGCTAAATTGAAACATTGTAGGTTGAAAATCTATTTTTTCCTCCAACTACTTACTTAATTGGTTAAACATACCACAAACATAAATACAGGGTAATTATAAAAAAAACTTTGCCGATATATGACCTACTAGCGAGCATGCTGTTATAGGGAGCGAAATAAAATTTAGTATGCAGGCATTATAGGGTATGCGCTCAAAACAATAGTCCGGCTCCCACAGTTACGGTTACAGTGACAAAATTTCGAAATTTTCAAATGGCAAAACCTACTTTTTTTTAACGGAAACGTGATCCTCAAATGAAAAAACTTAGAATGTAGTTGGAACGGTATTTTAGGGGCAAAAGACGGTGGCGCTAGGCAGAGAAAAAAAGCTTTTTCTAGCTATTATTTATTCATGGTTATTTTCGCATTTTTTCCTGGTCTGTTCCTAACGCAGCCATTTTTAGCTCTAAAAATACCGTTCCAACTCCATTTTAAGTTTTTTTTACGTTGAGGATCACGTTTCCGTCAAAAAAGTAGGTGTTGCCATTTAAAGATTTCGAAGTTTTGTCACTGTAACCGTAACTGTGATAGCTGAACTATCGTTTTGTACATCATTCTTGGGCACATACCATACAATACCTCAATACAAAATTATATTATGCTCCCTATAACGTTATGCTCGCCAAGGGGTCATGTATCGGCAAAGGTTTTTTTATTCCAAATGTGTTGTTTTCAACTTTTTTGTCTCTGCCTACAGCCGTCATTTTTTGAGCTAAATATACCGTTCCAACTCCATTTTACGTTTTATTCATATCAGTATCGCGTTTCTGTGGGAAAAAAGTAGGTGTTTCCATTTTAAAATTGGGGAATTTTTGTCAACGTAGCCGTAACTCTGAGCGCTGGACTAATGTTCTGCGCATCCTTCTTCAGCGCATATCCTATGCCTACATACAAAATTTTATTCTGCTCTCTAGAACGGTATGTTCGCTAGGGATCACATATCTGCAAATTTTTTTATAGTCACCATGTATGCAAACATCTGACATAAACACAGAGATTAAACGTAGGTGTTTCATAAAATCGTTGAATTCATGAACCCAGCGAGACCTCAGTATTTCCTCATAATATCTAGGCAATCTCTAAAATCTAAACTGTCCGACTCCTTACTCATTTAATCCGGGGTGTAAAGCGATTCTGAAAGAGTAATATCCGAGTCGCCTGCCAGTGGCCACGGATATGCTTGATTTCAGTTGTCACTTGCCGCTAGCAAACAGTACAGCTTGTCAGCTCTCATGAAATGCAAACCGACAGGAGACCAATTGGTCACATGACGTATTGACCTCCAGCCTGAAGTGTGTAATGCAAATTCCTGGCTAGGAATGCGGCCAGAATAATTAATTTAATAAAGTTTAGCGATCGAATAACATTTTAGGTGTTTGGATAATTGGATTCTGTTTTATTTGATTCGAGCTACAAAATGGAATCTCTCGTAATTGGATACTTTTAATATCCAATAGGCAAGAGAATTGCATTTTGATTTGTGTTTGTCCGAAGTATGTTATCGGTAAATGACCTACTTTTTGTTCTTTGGGCAATTCATTTTACGGGGAGAAATGAATAATTTTAAGTCTTTCTTCTAAAATCAAAAAAAGCATACTTCTGAAACAATTAACAAAATGAGATGAATTTTGATGCATTTTCGTTCAAATGCTTTAATTATTAAATTAAGGTTAGTTTATTCTACTAATTGCTTTACAATTACGAAGAGAATTTTGTATTCTAAATAAGATAAATATTTTTGTTTTACAAGAAAAATCGTCTATTATTTTTTGGTGAATAGTTTAAACTCCTTTTTATGATATAAGAATTTCACGCAATAACATCAAGAATTTATATATTATGTATTTTCAGGGACGATAAAAAAGCAAACAAGATTTCACTTGAATTATTGCATTAACAGATAAGTAATATTTAAGCCTTTTTCCCATATTTTTAATTTATGTTTATTAAATTTTCAACATTAAAATCAAAAAGTGGTTTGCATACTAAAGACAAATTTAAAAACTATTGAGTTAATAAATAAGGAAAGAGATAATTACGTGCAACTAACTTTCTTAGGGAATTTTTAGAAACATGCACTTCTACGAGGGCAAGTCGATAAATAGGTTACAAACGCCATCAAAAAATTGGGAAACCAAGATATTTACTTGAAAAGCATGTTTATTTCTCTACATAATTACCATTTACACTGATACATTTATCCCATCTCTTTATCAGTTTCTAATACCTGTTGTATAGTCTTTGGACTGCCGTATCAGTCACTTAAGTCCCTCACATTCAGCGTCTGCATCAGTCACAAAACACTTGCCGACCAGGTGCAATTTAAGCGGACAAAACAGGTGATAAATGTCAGAGATAACTCTGGTCTGTAAGGCAGATGTTGAGGAAACCGAAACTCGTCTTTTTTCTTCTCGATTAATCGAGCTTTTTGAAGCCTGTCATCGTCGTGTTGGAACAAAATTCCTCGGGTCAATAAGCATGGACGTTCCCTTTTAATGGCATTCCGAAGTTTCGATATATGGTTACTATAAACCTCTTGAAAGGACGAACAATTCCCAGTGTAAACAGAAAGCATTTCCTTATGAATATCCTCTGCCGGAAATCCTTTCACCTACAAGAAACGCACAACACTTCGTTGTTCGTCTAGCGTACACTCCTCGCGCACAGTCGACATTTTCAAAGGCAAATGAGCGTGTGGACAACTCCCGAACTCTCAAATCGGTTAGTAACCTAGTTACTGACTTACTCTCATAATTTCTCAGAAACTGTTAACAAACACTTTTCTATTAGAGTTCATTTCCACTTTCAAGCAGATCATTAGAATTAACAATTTTTATGCCTCATCTGCTCTGAAATAAATAGAAAAACAAACATTAAAATCTGCATCAATATTGTTTTCTAACTCATTTCTTGAGAAGTTTTGTTCTGTAATTCAAAACACCATTAGTGAAGAATACTAGACCGAATTCCAATTATCATCAAAGCACTTCACCCACACATAATACTTACAGATCTCGACACACCACTTTTAAAATTCAAGCTAGACGCCATAAAATTTCAATCGACTAATGAGACTGTTTTCTTCCTAGAGAAAAATCAAATTCAGAACTGACTAGCTTATTAAATAACATATGCTGTTGGAAATAATTATGCTGATGCTGTTTAAGTTCAAAAAAAATGGTATGTCTGTTCATTATGCAGGTTAAGGCATGTCCTTTCTCTGGAGATATATTAGAAATGAAAGTTTCCTCAAGCTAATTCATAACAAAATGCTGCAAATGGAAAACTCTTGTCACGAAATGAGCACTCTTTTCCACCTCCTGTGTATAATGTCAAAATTGTGTTGACCTGTCGCAAATCTTCGTGTTTTTAAAAGTCACATTAAAAGCCATTTTGTGTGACATCCGTTTGAAAGAAGAGTTTACCGGATTACATGTCAGGGTGTGATATATTTCGGAGCACACTTCATAATATTTTAATTAAGTTATAATTTGAGTATATTTTCATCAAAATGTCAAAGTGTGTTCATCATATCGAATATATCAAGGTAGATCACCTTAGGCCATTATTTTAAAAGCACTGTCGAGTAATTTTATATGTATGTTTATTAAATATTTAGGAGAGTAACAATTTGGAGAAATGCGTATTTAAAACGTGTGCGTACCTTACTGCATAAATGGAATTATTAAACAAATTTAACTATCCAACACTTACGGTTACCGATTGGGAAAGGCATTTGCTTTAGTGAGGTTTATCGCAAAATTTGATTTCGAAAAAATCCTTTTTTTTTGTATTTAAAAAAATTCCTACACTAGTCTTTTTGTATATAAAATAACACAGGTAAGGCTGTTGAAAGTAAATTATTTTCCATTCAATACTTTCATAACTTTTAAATGAATACTGGCAAAATGAACGATTTTCTTGATTCATTTTTTCGATGTTATCTATGAAATGTAGTTTTTCCTTTCAGTCCATTGTCTTATGGAGAGAGTTTAATGCAAAATACAAACACAGAAAACCTATTATAATTTAAAGCCTGAAATTCATCTAAATATTTTTTGTTCATTTTTCTATTAATTTATGTTTATACTAGCTGATATGCCCGGCGTTGCTCGGGATAAAAATATTTTTAAGTTCAAGTACTTGTAACACTTTCAATTTACTAAAAGTTTTTTCCGCGGAAGCATCTTTTGTTGATCTTGACATCGTGTTAACTAGACTTCGTATTGGGCACACACGACTGATACATAAATATTTGCTCTTTGCGGAGTCTCCTCCAACATGCAGCCATTGTGGTGACATACTAACTGTCAAAAACATCTTAACAGACTGTGTGGCTGTTAATAGACATCGGTTGAGGTACTTTCGCTCAAGCAGTTTCGACTTGTCATTTTTATTGGGACAAATTCCACATTTTAACCTCTTCATGTACTTGAAGGACATTGGTGTTTTCCACGATATTTAGTTTTCTTTTCTTTGAACTGATCTCTTTTAAATTCCTTGTTTTAGTATCTTTGTACTGTCGGTTCATTCATCTCACTTTTTTACTTGGATTTTAACTACCGATTCTTTTAAGCACTTATTTTCTGTACAGATTCTTGGTTTTCGGGGCAGCTTATCCCATTCGAGGATCTAGTGCCAGAGAAAGTCAAATCAACTTCAACTTTTGTTGATCTTCGTTAATCAACTGAAGCTTTTGTACCAGCAGTGAAACACCCTTCTTCTTTTTCTCTCCTCAGTTTAAACCACCTGGCAAGAATCTTAGTCCTTCGTATTCCATTTCCCCCTCCCCTCAAACTCTTTCATATATTTTATTTTTTGACTACAATTCTCTTCTCTTTAGTGTTTTTGTCACTGACCGGGAAAAAACTGCATAGTGTTCTTTCTTTTTCTCCTTAGGCCCTCTTCCTCCGGTAGGAAGTGGGCTCAACAATGTTGAAGGATTTTAAACACTCATTATGATCATTACAAATTTGTAAAATTAAATGAAGCATCGCGGAAAGAAATTAACATCATTGTGTATGTTTAATTTATGTTTATATAGCGCACTACAGATCATGATTGTTAAAAAAATTTTTGACTTATGCATGAACCAAGAAATATTTAATTTTATTTCAAGTTTATTGCCCTTATTTATTTATTGTCTTGAATAAATAATATTTGAGGATCTCTTTAACATTCAAAATAAAAACTTATTCTTATTTAAGCGTTGCATGATTGTTCTTTCTTGGACTGTAATATGTGTCTGCCGTGTAGCTTCAAAGAAAGATAATAGTGTGCAAAATGAAATCATGAAATCAACCAATTCACACTCTGAAAAGTGCCAAGAATTACTACAATGTTCATCCTAAAGCTGGGCATTGATGACCACGCTATTCTACTCCATTTGTACCAACAACTGGTTTGTATTGCACTCATTCCAGACGATATACTCAGGCAAGACATTCACGGATGCTCCAAAGTTGTTTGTCCACTTGTTTGAGCAGGTTCAAAGTCCCAGACGGACTCCCACGCACATTCCCCCTCCCCAGCGCTGTCCACACACACATGGGTGATTTATCGCCATCTCGAAGAATCGTATTTCTTTTTCATGGCTTTCCATTCCAATAGATTTCAAATTCGTTTGAATTCCAATAGCGCTATCTATCTGCGCCAATTTTCATCGGGATTTCACATTAACGAACAGAAGTTTGTTCCTTCCCGTTTTCACATTAACTAACGGAAATTCGGTGCGTTATTGTGGTCAGGCCGGTTAAAGGATCCAGGCTTCCAAGTCAGAAAATCGTGGGTCTGAGACTCGATTCCTTCAGTCTAAATGTATACCAGGCAAGTGCGCTTTTAAAGCGTCGAAAAGAGAGGTTTCATAAAAGTTGGGAATATTAAATGTTTTCGGTTTCGTTCTTTTTCTCACACTACGATTTATATAACAACATCTCCAATTCCTCATAGAGCTTTAAAACAAAATACTAGTCTTAAAAAAATAAGGAAAAGTAAGAAAACAAATTTGAATATATATATATATACACATATATATATATAAATTAATAATAGCAATTTTTAATAACGCACTTTTATAAGTACAATTCTAAAAGTACAATTTCTTTTATTTTAATTATATTCTACTATTTTTGTTTTTGATTTATGATTATATTTTTATAAATATAATGGAAGCTCGAAATCAATTTTTTTCCTCAAATTCACTAACACACACACAATGTGGAGCAATACGCATGGAATAAAAATTATTTAAATTAATCGATTAATTGATAAATAAGTTCTGAAAATATTAAATAGTGAATTGTCAGCGAGGACATTCAAGTGTACAAAATTTCACAACTCTAGAACATTAAGAAGTGAGTTGAAGGACAATTACAAAGTCCCACCTTTATAAACGTGAGACAACTCAAGTTTAATAAAATTGTTTTAAAAAAACGGGCCTTATGTTATGTTTATCGAAATGAAATCAAAAAGTGAATTCAACCACCGCATGGAAGCGACAAAATACACATACATTTAAAACATATATACACATACCTCTAAAATCTATAACAGCAATGCTTCAAATGAACTTCAATATCCCTCACAGTAAGCAAAAGCATCGCAAAGTATTTTAAATCGGAGAAGTCGACAAAGATATTTCATTAAATGTCGCTACCCGAGCCTCATCCGATTCAACTTTTCATCTCTGGTTTTAAAATCGGCGAATTGAATTGCTTGAATTTTCGTTTAACTTTTTATTCTAAACAATGGGATGGAAAGCAGACTCCCGTTCCTCGACTTTTTACGGCACATTAGACGGGAGAATTGAAAAAGAAGCTGAGTATAAAGCACGTGGCGCGTCGAAAAATAAGAAACGATTCCACAATCAGAAAAGAGCGAGTTCCTTCCAATGAAAGCAAGAAGCTGAAGAAAGTGGGGCAGAGAAAAAAAATTCGAGACACGTATTCTCTTAAACGTTTTTGATTCTCTTCGATTTGAATCATTAATTTTCTCGTCTGTTATGCAGAGGAGGTGGAATTGGAAACGAAGACAGGAAACAGAAAAGGAACAAAAATAGGAGCAGGTACCCTAGTACGATGAGCGAATGAAATAGGAGGGAATATTGGTAAAGCACAGACAGAAATGACAGAAGGAGCGATGTAGATCCATTAGTCGTATGATCTTTCCGCATTTTTCAATTTCGGGGTAGAAAGCCCCCTTTTTGTAAAAGTTCTAACAGCTACATCATGAAATACAGGTAATATTCTAGATGTAGCTGTATGTCATATTGTTGAGAGAACAGAACAAATACGTGAAGGGAAATTGATTTCCATGCGTCAGACGAACTCGATATTCTTGATTTTTTGTGTTTCTTAAATGGTCTAATAAAATTATTTTTCTGTTTCTGGACCTGCAACCATTTTGCATTGGAAAATAAACTTTTGATTCTATTAATAGTGGCTATTTATCATGCGATCTATTACGTCGTTAGTTGAATACCATTTACTAAATTTCATGTTTCTAACTTCAGTTCATTGATTTTGGATTCGTCCATCGTTCACCAAAAAACAAATTGTAGTCTATAACTGTAGGAAATGTGCATTTTAGTAATTATTAAAATTAAGTAGAGATAGAATCGATAAGAAGTATATCTTAATATATAAATAAATGTTTATTCTAAAAGTGAGGTATACACTCAAATTCCAAATAAGCTGGTACAAAGAAACGTATGAAAATGCATGGCAACGTTGCCTATGCGCACATTCAGCTGTGTCCTTCAGTGTACCTATAAAACCTCCGCGTATGATGTCGGATCGAATAAATCCATGATCATCTTTCACTTCAAGCCTTTTCCATCGCTGATATTGGGAATTTTTTGCGCCCTCTTCGTCGAAGCGACAGCGCACCTGAACTATTCCCCTCTTCCAAACAGAAGAACTTCCACTTTATGGAGGAAAGAACATTCAACAGAACAGACACACATGTGCTTTAACATTCGCACTTTAGTTTGTTTTCGTGGACTTCTTTATTTGATTAGTTTATTTTTTTCTCTCTTGTTTGTTGATATTGTACATTCCATACTCATTTTTCGTTCATTTTTACAGTTTTTGTTTGTATATTGTTTTCTATGATACTCCCCTTAGTTTCTTGTATATTAACCTGGAATTTTAGATGGAAAGGTTACAAAAATCCAAATCTGTCTGCCTTCGCCATTATTTGATAGACAGTTAAGGAGCGTCTTCCTATGTCTCTTCCACTCCATGTCCTCTACACTGTTTAAATAACCAAAACGTTATAGTCGCAGGAGCAAGAAGTGGTGGTCTGTTCTGTATGATGTCAGAGCTGCATCCGGTTTGTAAGGGCAAGTAATAAAGATTTTAATGATTTTTAAAGCTTAGTAATAACTCCCTTTCATGGTACGGCGGGACATAGGTAGGTAGAAGTTCGGATTCTCTCGGATGACCAACGCAAGAGTGCAGATAAGTGCAGGAATTCCACCAAAGTCTTTAACTCATGACTCCAGCGTAGCATGGTTTAACGAATCACGTTCCCAAATGATAATTTATCAACATTTCATCCATAATGCGTGAACCAACTGATTATTTATTTTTAAAAATTCTTCAAGAATACATTTCGAAAAATTAGTTCCAGTATTTAGCTTAAAATCATTATATACCTTTCCAGAATTTTCATTTGTATGTTACTTATTTTGTATCTACCTCTCGTTAAGTAGATTGCATGCAGTATTATAATCAGCGATAACTGTCATTTACTTAGAATGCAATCGAAAATGATTCTTTGTTTAATCACTTCGCACTAAAATAACAATTTGGATAGTGAGGACTTTTTATAAGGTCCAATAAAAATGTTAAACCGAACTGAAATTTAACCCTGCTGTTCTGTTCGGGTCTATTTGACTGGGAACGTTTCTCAGCTTTTTATTTAAAAAAACAACCGTGTAGAGATATTTTACAGAGATTTCGTGACTTTGTTAGTGAAGTTGATATGTTATTTCCCTGAAAAGGATTTTCTTTTATTTATATATTTTCTCTCTATTTTTTGAAATTGTTTTAATATATCTTTCAGGTCAATATGACCTGTTATCTCCTCCCTTAATTGTACGCAAAAACTTACACACTATATTGTTAATTCAACAAGAAACGACATAAATATATTTTGGAAAAGTTATATAACGTGTTTTTCATAAGCAAACAAATTCAGTCAAGGTCAGGAAGCGATAAGCTTGGCATGTCATGCGATACCTCCAATAAAATTGAAGGTGCAATATCGAATCATTTCACCTGTTGTGAGCTTTACGACAGCACTACATACCCACAGAATATACCAATAACTCTTGATACTATAATTACGTGAAAAATATAATAGCGATTCGCAGATATTTCAGTGACTCTGAAATGGCTCAGCTTATAGAAACACCCGATTGCGAAGTAGTAGATTTTTTCAACATGAAAATCATACAAGTGAGGAAAGGGAAATTTCTGATTATGATAACAATATTGTTATTCAAACTGTTCATAATGTGCAGCATATTCAGCTCAAACATTAAAATGTAAACGGGTCATTGGATCCGCCTCCAGTTTCTGGCTGACTGAATTCTGCCAGTTTTATGAAAACAGCTCTCAAATCGTAACAAAATATTTAAGGTATCCGACTGGTTTAAAATCGACGTTTTTGATGAAATTATCAATTTTTTTATGACTTATTGTAGCCTGTTTAACCTGCTTTCTAAAACTGTCTCACGTTTTACTCTACGTGAATTACAAATGGAGTCGCAGCTGTTTTATTACCGAACTGTAAGCATTATTTTATGTTGCATGAAAACTTTATATATGTTTTCTGAGAAATAATGTTTTTGAGGGAAACTGTCGACCGTAACAATGATTTCTCAAAACGTTATGCAAGTATTCATATGAAATTTTCTGAGATTGTTTTCTGTAATATGCTTGATGTTCTCCTCTAAAAACTAAGGTCAATTTTAAAATCAAGTAATATTTTTAAGTGTTTAAATATAAACAAACAGCATTTTTTATGAAAAATTACCAGTTTAGTAACTACGTTTAGCTATGTCTCAAAATTATATCGAAGTACAAAAAAGATTTTAGAGCATAACACAGATAACTGTCATAAAAATGTACTCCTACAAGGATTTATGTATATTTAGAATGATTTTGTCTATGGCTGTTAGCGTAAGGCAAATATTTTAGACATTTTTCTTCAAATTTCTCAGTTTTAAAAAAATATATTATTTTGAAAGCTTAATTTTACAATATTTTCATAGTTTTAAAACGCATGAAGTTGAAAAATAGCATTAAAATATTATATATATATATATATATATTTAATATAAGTTATTTTTCAAAAAAATGTCTCCGAACACAGTCGGATACCTTAACTCTGAGAATTAAGGGTTGTAAAAATTGCATTTGAAACTGCATTCAGGTCTATAATCCAGAATAATATCCTCAAAAATAAAAATTATTGAAGGCGAAAAAGTATATGGAAAAGAATGGATCATCATTCTCATGAGCACAATGCCTTAAGATAAATTATTTAGAAACAGACTTCAAAAAATCCGGAAATTATATTCGAGTTCGGTGTCAGTAAAGGAGCTGTGGATACTCTTGATAAACTTTTCAATGCATGTATTTGTAAAAGGAAAAAAATTCGTTGGCCTGTTGTTATATTTTATAATATGCTGGAGAGTTCAACTTATAATTCAATTATTCTCTGGACGTCAATAAGTAACAATGGAATGAAAACAAATTAACGAAAAGGTTGTTTCTGGAAGAAATAGGAAAATTAGTAATTGCTTCACATATTCAGGCAAAACATCATCTCTAAACAAATAAAGAGTTACTCAATTGCAATAAGACAATGGGTGTTAATAATGTAATAAACTTGCCCGATGTATGTTCTGTCAATCAAGCAATGATAATAAAACAAATATATCAAGCAAGAATTGTTGCTTGCTTGATATGTTTTTTTTTACAAGTATCATATTTGTGTCTGAATTGTAAATTAAAAGAAGGTACGGTTTAAAACAATATTCTAATTCATCTTTCTATTTTACATAAATATGCTTGTATTTATATATCGATTGTATTATTTTTCAAATATATCAAGTTTATTCTGTTAAAACGTATCTTATTCATCTCTAAACACAATATTGTCCTGTAAACATGGAGAACATAGGCCATGGGTCATATTGACCCGAAAGTTACATGTGCATAGTAAATGCGAACAGAACAGAAGTGTTCAATGATATTTGCTTCGTCTCCGTTCTAAACAAAAAGAAATCCTGGGGAAATACGAAGTATCAATATTTGAATAAAATCTGTATTTAAATCATTTTCTCTAAATAAATGTTTAAATTATAAAAACAAAATGTATGCAAAGGAGATTTTAACTTTCTTTCTAAAGACAATAATTAAAATCTTAACTGGTCTCGCTAGAAATTTTTAAAAAAAATAATGGGCAAAATGTGAAAGTTATCTTCAACAGTTTGTTTTAAAATGTAGTAAATACATTACAGGTTTTTTAACTTTATTTAATGCACTGTATGTAGAAATAGAGGCGTTGGTATGTAAACTGTGTTTTTTTTCCAATAAATATTATTCAATACCCATATGCTTAACTTGGTTTCTAGCTTCACTTTAGTTATATTCAAGCCCTGTCTTGCAGCAACACTAGGTACTTTGGTACGAACCTCATAATTTTGAACCGTGGGCAGACGGCGAGGATGACCTAGACGGCGCAACCTCCCCAATCTTTTGTTCCATGCCAGCGGGAGGACATTTGACCCATCCAAATTTAAAATACACCAGGCCAGCTTACACAGCGATTTTTCTGTGGAGTCGGGTTAAGTGCCAGAAACTCTCCGATACGAAGCCGTGACATTGCCACCATGGCCCAAAGGCTTAGTTTGCTACTTATAACTATTTCTGCCTTTCTTTAACAGCCATCCACTTATTTTATCTCCCTCTACCCCAACAGCTGACTTACAATCTTCCTTCAAAGTAAAATCGTAAATCATCGGCATTTTCAATTAAGCTCTTTGCACACCGAAAGAAATGAAATTGTGAAAAGAGTAAAAAGAATCAAATAACGCCAGGCTTACTCTTTCTCAAATGATTCAGCGAAATTTTGTTGTACTAAGAAGTGGACGAGACGATAAAGAAAACTGTACAAAAAAATCAGAGGGAAGAAGCTCTGAGTTAACAAAAGAAGAGTGCTTCTTTAATACTGAACCAAGCGGAAAAAAACTCCGGTAGAAAATAAGGATGCTACAATCAGGTGTTCCCTGGAGACAATAAATCAACATAGACCACATCTGGTTCCACGAATTTGATTTTTAATTTTCCAGACGTCAGTTTCAAGAGGTTTTTCTCTCTGATTATTTTTTTCCTCCATTAGATGGGGTAAATTGTAGCTATTGTTAAAAATAATTACTTTTTAATGAAGGTTTTATTCATTAAATTTCTTCCAAGAAACTTGTATACGAAGAGCACCAAAATGTGGAGACATTTTTAGTGTTGATTCTGAAGAAAAGTAGACTCAAAGTTTCTTTAATAAATATGAAAAAAATGATACTCGATATAAAAAGAAACCTTATCCCTCACGGCTGGTTTTATTTTAGTATGAAAAATTATTTTTCAATTAGTTTTTTCACAGCAGGATATTTTTAGAATCAAATATTCTCTTCTGGAAAGGGAGAAATAAATAGAAATTTGAAAAGGAAATAAAAAGGGGGATTTATCTTTTGGTTGGATGATTTTGTTTTTCTAGGGAAATTTATTCATGCTAGATTGACCCGATGGTCACTATACGAAAATAAAATATTCGAAAAAACAAACTTGTAAATATTTAGATTTAAAAAAAAGCTCACTTTTAGATGGTTTAAAAACTGTCCCAACTTCAGCTTGCCTTTTTTATGCATGGAGAGATATATTTAACCTACTTTTTATCATCACAGTACAAGGAACTGTGAAGGAATTCTGCGCAAGAAGGATTTTTTTCGTATTTTAAAATCGTGTGCCTTAAAGATTTACGAAAAGTAAATTAGTTTGCATGAAGAATGCTAAAATCTTCGTGGATCGCCAAATGATGATAATAATAGAGTTCACTTTATATAATACCGTCCGTTCTACTGAACATGCGTTAATTTGGCGACTACTGCATGTCGCTGTATATCCCAATCCATGAGTGATACAGGGTCACAATTATTGAGCTATATGAAATAAAAAATAAAATTTTCAAAAGCTACTGAGTTCAAAAATTTTATTCAAATTTTAAAAATAACTACAGATATTCGGATTTAGTTTATGACATGTTCGTTATGCTTGCCAACAATGGCTATGACGTGACACAGACAAAGAGCAAAATTCTACAAAAATTGCTGAAGTGTCGAGATATCGACACTACCAGTCTTTTCGAATTTTTCAATCGCATTTCTGATTGTTAGAACACTTGGACAGATTGTCTTCAGCTTGTACTCGGTCTTAAATTTTCTTTGAGCCGCAATCGGGCTGTTATTGCTCGAATAGTAGGCCTTGACGATCTATAAACTCTCAGGAATGCTGTATTTCGACATTTTCAGCGACACATGAACAACATCAACAATAAGAGTGCGCATGTTCAAAAAAATATCCCAACATGCCCTGCATTCAATTGCCAAGTTTTAAGTGAATATCGCCAACGGTTCAAAAGTTATCAAGGTTTTTTTCCATATAGCTCATTAATTGTCACCCTGTATAAGGAAATAAGAGTGGATAAAACAATGGATCTCAAAATGTCTTGTTAACGGGTAGTAGCATTTGCATTTCACCACTTCCATCAAACTTTTTTCGGGTTTAGAGCCTCCGGTCCGAAGCCACGACCTTACCACCATGACACTTAGCGTTGGAATTATCACTCATTCTGTGTTTCTTTAACAGCCATCCGCTTATTGTATACCCCTCGAACCCCTGAGTTACAATCCCTATTCAAAGCAAAATCGTAAATCATCGATATTTTCAATTAAGCTGTTTGCACGCGGAAAGAAAAGAAATGCCATTGTGAAAGAGTGGATTTGGCGAAAAAAATAGAATAACACCAGGTTTATTCTTTCTGAAACGAAGCAGTGAAATTTTTTTTTGTAGTAAGAAGTGGCCGAGACGATAAAGAAAAGTGAAGAAGAAAAATAAAAGAAAAGAAGCTCTGGGTTAACAATAGAAGAGGATAGCTTTTTTCAATATAGAGCTGGTAGCAAAGAGTTCTGGTCAAAAATAAGAATTCTACAATCAGGTGTTCCCTGGAGACAATAAATCAACCCAGACCACATCTGGTTCCACAAATATGATTTTTAATTTTGCAGACGTCAGTTTCAAGAGGTTTTCTTTCTGATTATCTTTTTCCTCCATTAGATGGGGTAAATTGTAGTTATTGTTAAAAATAATTGCTTTTTAATGAAACTTATATTCATTAAATGTCTTCCGCGAAACTTTTGCGTGAAGAGTCGTTTTAACATCAGAATGTGGAGATATTTTTAGTGTTGAATCTGAGAAAAACCAGACTGTTTTAGTAGAAACGAGGAAGAAAAGGATATTTGATATAAAAAGAAACAGTATCCCTCACGGCTGGTTTTATTTTAGTAAGGAAAATTATGTCTTTCAATTAGTTTCTCTCAGAGTAAAATACTTTTAGAATCAGATATTCTGTTTCTGAAAGGGAAAAATGTATGGAAATTTGAAAAGGAAATTTATTTATTCTAGATTGACCCGATGTTCACTATGCAAACATAAAATCTTTGAAAAAAAGCATGTAAATATTTGAACTTAAAAATAATTTGTTCATTTTTTAAGAAGGCATCAACAAAATATTGCTCAATTAGTTTACCATGTGATGGAGAATGCTAAAATTTTTCACGGATCGCCACGTGATAATTGTAGAATTGAAGCTGTTAATAATGCTCTCTTCTGTTGAGCTTGCATTAATTTGACGACCTCTGTATGCCATCTCAACTATAAAGAAATAGAGATGGATAAACCAATGGATTTCAAAATGACTTGCGAGTTGTATCTGCATTTCCCTAGCTTCCTGGTCAAAAACATTCCGCCTTTCTGAAATCGTCTCTCCCTTCGTTGATTCAAAATCTGTTTGAAGGTTTTGTCGTCTATCAACTCCACCGATGAGATTAATTGATCTAAGATTAATTAGTTAGATCTCTTATCAGATCTCTTATTTCAAAACTATGCTATTGTTTTGTTCATGAATAAGTTTCATGAACTTAGGACTCGATTCTGTTAACTCTTCAAATTGAAGAAGGATCGAGAATGTTTCGAATACTATCTTTGCATTCCGGCATAGTAGCATGTTGTGGTTACGCTCCGTTCCTCTTGAAAATGCAAGCCTTTACAATTCTAAAAAATGTTTTCGATTGGTTCCAGATGTTTAGCAAATGGTTGACCGGCGATTATCGGATCTACTTTGTCAAGCCGAGGATTCGGCTTGAACTTTTCACCGTACACGGCTTAGTTTTACACCTTTCAGAAACATAACTGCAGTCAAACTTGTAAACACTTTAAATCCGAAGAATTATTTTCATTTTTTATACCATCTTGATATAAAATTCACTTAGCAACTCTTGACTCTACTTAGCTGCCCTGCTGGTTTGAAACTTCTTCGCTTAGCACTCTTTTTGGCTGAGCTGTTAGCTTAATATGAACGTAAGTCAAGTCGCAACACTTTTCTTCTCAGCGGCTCGGTTGGATGATAACAAATTTTGCATTGAGACTTAACGCAGAAACTGCAACCTGTCCTCACGGTTCACTCAAGATATAACATGCAACATACAAATATTTTTATAACATTTCCGTTCAGAAAAAAAATTATTTTTAAATGTATATATTGAATTTATTTTTGAAATTAACATTTTTATCTTAGTTTAGGTAAATTTTGAGATTTTTTTTTCGGTTCGAGATTTTTTTCGGTGATTCCCCTTCACGAATAGTCTGTAATTGATGCTACTGTACTTCATATTGTATGAATATATATCTGTTTTGAGCGTATTACATATATTATTTTTGTGGGTTGTATTTTTATTCTCTATTCGTTTTGAATTTTTGAATGTTTATGCAATGTCACTTTTCCATTCTACTCCTCCCCGCCGACCTCTAAATGCTCCATACCCTATGGGTGAGTGGGTCAGCGTGGGTAATAAATAAATGTATACATAAACAACAGCCACAAAAAAATCCGCAAGCTTCAGGTTTATATAATCAACTTTATGTTGCTCATTTAAATGCTTGCACTAAAAGCGATAATGAGATAATAAAATTCTTAGAAATTCTGAGAATTATCTACGATTATAGTGTATCAGTCACATAATAAAATATATGCTGAAAGTAAGCAATAAACCAGAATATTATTAATATTACGTACGACTCGTTATTTTCGCAGCTCCTATAATGAATTTTAAATGTTGCTGATTTCAGAATAGATTCATTAATGCAAACAATAAATGATAAATAGAATTTTTTAACTAAATATCTTTAGCAGAATTTATTATATTAAATGCACTTTGCCAATGTAATTCTAAAATTAAATAATTTGTTGAACTTGTGAAATTAAATTTAAATGCTTCTTCCTATTTAAAACTAAAGACCTTTTGTTGTAGTTTGTGAAACTAGTCTTAAAATCGAAAATTGTTACTTTGAAATTGTATTCATTACCAAATTGAATACATGAAATTAAAAATATTTTTTGTCATCTACATTTTTGCGAAATTTCCACGTTTATTAAGCATATTTAAATTTGTTTTTGTTAATAAGGAATATTAATTATGTTTTATGCGAAAGTATTATTCCTTTTGAATATTTTACGAGATAATTTTTATTTACATTAAAGCATTTACTTTCAAAAAAGTAAAATGTTATAAGAATTGCATTATTCGTTTGAAATCGCTTAATGATTCATACCTTCATAAACTGAGTGCTAATAATTTTATAAAGATCTCATTCTTTAAGTAATGATTAATAAAAATATAAGTTTCACAGTAAAAAAGACATCTTTTTGCTTTCTTCAGAATGCAAATTAGTTATAAAGATGGTGAACAACAGTTCAATACAGCTGTTTAATAAATCACTGAATACATAATTCCAGCCAACCCTTCGCTTTTCCTCATAATAGCTGGACAGACTCTAAATTCTAAACGCACCGGACTCCGTATGCGTTTAACCCGAGGTTTAAAGTGACTCTGATAAAGTAATGTCCGAGTCACCTCCCAGTGACAGTGAATGCGCTTGATTTCACTTGACAACTTGCGACAGTACAACTTGTCAACTCCCATGAAACGCAAACTTGCAGAGGAGCAATTGGTCACTTGACGTATTGACCTCTTGCCTGAAGTGTGGAATGCAAATCTCTAGCTAGGATTGTGTCCAGAGTAGTTACTTTAACAACGTTTAGCGATCAAATAACATTTTAGGCATCTGGATAATTTAATTATTCTAGATTTGATTCCAGCTGTAAGATGGAATGATGGATACTTGGTTGATTTTAATATTTGATCAGCAAGAGGATAGTGATTTGATCTGAGTTTGCTGGAAGTATGCAATCTATAAATGAGACGCTCTTTGTTCTTTGAGTCATTTAATGCAGTACGTGGCAGTTTCGCGAAAAAATATTATAAAGATATGTGGGGACGCATTCACAACTCAATAAAATTCAAACTAAATTTAATTCAACTGAAAGTCACCGATGAGTATGAACAAATGAAATATGTACATTGCGGCTGGTAATTAGAAAAACAGCGTATAGATTACAGCAAATTAGATGCCCTCTGACATCTATCGAAGAACAGTTAAAAGTTCAGGACCCCGTCTCGATCCTTTACAAACTAATGTGAAGAGCTCTAATCTAGTGTTCACAGCAAAGAGCTAAATGGTAGAGGGCGCCACTCTCTCATAGCGTTGGTGTGTGGCGTTCCTAGAGATATAATAAGATCAATATATATAATTCTCTTACGTGGCGGCAAAAAAGGGTAGAATTTCTTAATCACCGTTTGGCAACAGATGGCAAGTTTGTTTTGTTTCCATTCGATACGACGATTGTAGCTTTATTTGATCTCCTTCGTTCCCTTTGTTGCTCTACTTGTGTGGTTTTACGCCGCCCAAGACCATCAAATCCGATTCATTCTGCATGGAAAGATTGTTACAGTACTTTTTGGAATGATCTAATCATCATTATGGAATCTTCTTTTTCGAACGAACTATACTGTATCTAAATCGGAATTAGGGGATAACAGCCGTTGTTGCTTCAAATCCCATAACTCTTTAATTCAAAATTCAAGACTTGATCTGAGACGACGAAATTTTTCAAAATGAGTAAGTCGGGCAGATTCAATTATAAATCGAAATTGTCGAAAAAGAGAACTGTTGAACAACTGAAACTATTGAGGAATATTTCCTAAGACGATCCAATCTGAATGTACAAAATAGAGTCAAGCGTTTTTGTGTACGGAACGAAATTTCCGAGCTATAGGAATATAGTTGATTATGATAGCACTCTGTTCTTTTATCCATGTAGCGAAGATTTTCTGATCATTATTTCTGTGAAAAAAAAGCATGTTTAAAATTTTGGTGTCAAAAGCGAGAATTTTAGAATTTTTTTAAAAAAATTTGGAAAAAAGGCTGTTTTGTTAATGCTATAAAGGTAAAAATAAATAATTATTATGGGTTATAATTCTAAATAGGGAATCTGAACATATTTAAAGCCATTTGTCACTTTAAACTGTCCTTTTTAAGCAAAAAGTTAGTGAAATGGGTTAACTCATCTTTCGAAAACTTAAATTTTCTGAGGTTTTAACACATAACTATCTACCCAGCGAGAAAAGTTACATCTTTCTTGGCTAAATAATTATTGCAGAGAGTGTGCAAACATGTGACGAAGCTTTTCTGAGCAACAAATCATTGAGAAGTGTGGATATTTAGAAGTTTGTTGGAATCAAGTCAGGGCTAATGAAACTGTTGAAAAAGCATTCAATTGTGCGTACCAAGAAGTTTTAAGTGCCTGATTTCTGAATGATGAAAAAAGTTTTTACTTGTAAACATCTTATCATACATTTTAGCATTCAAATTTCTTTTTAATATTTACATATATATGGTATAAAGGTAAAATTTTAAATATATAATTTGATTATTTAGTTTTTATTAATTAAAAGTTTGGTTTTAGTTTTTTTTAAAGAATTTAGTTAGAACTCCCTACTATTCAAATAATTTAAATTTACTTTTAGTACTTAATGTATTTATAATTTCCTATTACTAGCAGGCACTCATAACTGTACAGCGAGCGAGCGAAGCGAGCTGGAATCACGTAGTGATCCCAAAAGAATCACAACGTGATTCTTGGGGGTTGACGAGCGAAGCGAGTGGGGGGTGTAACCCCCTAGTGAAATATAATGCATTAAGATATAAAAACTATTTCACTCACAGATCAAGTTAGAGCAATACAAAAATCTGATGTGAAATCAAAGAAACCACGTTTTTCAAATATTTACCGTTTTCTATTATATGCCTATCATAAATTGTTTTGCTAAGAATATAATTTAATACTTTTATCGCAAATTCAGCCAATTTTCGATATTTTAACTGTCATGTTGAATGGCAGATCCAGTTTTTTCTTCCAATCATTTAAGCTATCCTAAGCCAGTAGAAGGAAACTTTCTTATCTTAAAGGTTCAGATTTCAGTTTTAAAGAGTAAAACACTCTTAAAATGTTGATGTACGTTCGTTTCTTCCCCAAGAAAACGAAAGAAGCCAAATATTTCAAATCAGCATAAATAGCAGAGAAGTAATAATTTGTAGAACACTGAATTATTTAACGATTGAAATGTTTAAATATTCCTGGAGAAAAAATTTTATTTTTTTGTAGGAGTTTCAAATTAAAAAAGTTTTTAATAATCAAAAATTCGACCATGAAATTATGAATATTCACCTTTTAGTCCTCCTTGATTCTGTAAAAACATTTCTGTATAATCGATTTATCTTTGTTAAACAATTCAAAATCACCTCTCTGGAGCTATCATAAACCAGTAAAAGTAAACTTTCTGATCTAAAAGGTTCAGATTTTATTTTTAAAGAGTAATTTAGTTTATTTTCAATTATATTAACGCCCCATTTTGAACCAGCACAAGGACTACTTTAGGATAGACTTCGTAATTTTGAACCGTAGTCAGATGACGAGGATGGTACCTGAGCTGGTACCTACCTCACCAATCCTCTGCACCAAACTAGAAGGTGGACGGTTGACCCACATCAGCTTTAACCACAATCCCCAGGTCTATAACTACGGTGGATCTACAGTGAAATCGGGTTTCGAACCTGGAGCTCCCTGTCTCCGCAGTCGATACCTTACCGCTAGGTCACCGTTCAAGATAACGTTAAAATAGTTTTCTTTTAATGTGCCTACCCTAAAATCGCCGTTCTCACGAAAACTTTCGAATTTTTTTTTATTACTTTCTATTAAAGCCCATACATTTAGGATTCCAAAAATGGTTTACTTTAGTTTCCTCGATATTTAGAAGCAAAGTTATTGTTTAAATTATGAATCAGAAGTGAAAGTTTCGAAACCAAAACTAAACCATAGAATTGTAAACAACGCATCTAATGAGCTATTTCTTTACTCTTAAACAATGTGAATGCAGAATTTACTTTAAATATAGAATTAAGTTTTATTTATTTATTTATTTATTATTGTTTTATACGTATCTGGCAACTGCTTCTCTACTTACGAGATATTTTACCTAAAGAAAATTTCTCTCACTCCAAACACTGTTATTAGGTACTAAGGTAGCAGTGTTATTATTCAACTCGGGCGATATAGAGCTGATATCTGTATTTAAGCATCTTAACGTAAAACTTGAACCAGAAATTATTTTAAAAAACTACATAGAAATTTATTATGAGAGAATTAAGAAATCAAATCGAGAAGTAGAACCAAAAACACAATAATCAAGAAAAAAATTTAAAGCTAAAAGAAATTCAAAATTAAGTCAAAGAAGGTTTGACTTGCAAATACTGTGAATTTTAAGTTGTTAAAATATGTATATAAATTTTTGTGAGAATTTAAAATCGTTTATTTGCGTTTTCTGGAAAGCTGTTATTTTCAATTTTTTAAATATTGTGATAAATCTCATTTTTTAAAAAGTTTTTAATATGTTCAAATGAAATTTTACCACCATGTTCTATACATCTATAGGTATGTTGTGAACCTCAAATATAGCTTAAAAGTTTATAATTATTTATTTTAGAGCTGTTTTATTTGAAAAATTGATAGCTTTTTCTTGTAAAAACCTGTTGCGTGTACAAACTTACGTATATCTCAGTAACTTTAGGTGGTACTCTAAATATTCTGCTTCACGATACAGGTAAATGTATAGCAAATATATTATTGAAACAAAAAGTGAAACACATGGGTTAGAATTTGTTATGGGACGTTTGGCGTAAACGTCAATTTTTACTAAATTTTGACCAAAAATTGCCCCAAAATTTCAACAAAAAAAATTTCCGCTAAAATTGCATTTGACTTCACAGTTTTATACACTATTATAACTGAAATCATAAATGTTGAATAAAAAATTCCTTTTTTTCAAAAAAAGTGCTCCGAAGGTAGGCACGTACCTTAAATTCCAAAATGAAAAATATCAGTGACGGTTCATGTGTGGACAAGATCGTCATTGTTACTTCATAAGGTAATTTTGGAGAAATAAGATGTTCACTGATGTAAATCGGAAACATTTGTTTGTATATAACATACACAAAATTATTTTTGAACTTTTATTATAAATGATATCTTTATTTGGAAGAATAAAAGAAATCGAAGGAGAGAACACTTCCAATTCCAGCCCTCCCATCATTGTCAGCCTCATTTATGGCAGAATGCTATTACGGAAAAGTTCTCCCTAAAAATCTGTTATGACAGTTTTTGTTCCTGATATTTAATTTATATAAAATTCTATTTTGTAAGAATTGTTTTTAAAAACCAATTTTTCTGAGTAATCTAAACAACGTTGGAAAAATCTTTATCACTAAATTATTTATGCAACAATGTCTAGAACGAAAAGTTTCTGTTAAAACAGTTCAGTTATAACACATATAAGTTATAACAAAAGCATACCCAAAGAGAACAAAAACGTGTATCCTTTACTCATTATATTTTTTTAGGATATGGTGGAAATGGTCGATAATAAATTATTCAACAATTAATTACTTTAAATACCTTATATAAAATAACACAAAAATTCGTTGGCACTGATCATACTTGACGTAATAATATTACATCGGAAACGTAGACGGACCGCAAGACGAGTTTGAACGGACATGAATTAATGCTTATGATAAAATCGTTATATCGAGGAAAGTCTGGTATCAAAATGTCTGTGAAAAGATTTTATCATAAAAAATCAACTCCAATTGCGTATTGAAAAGATAGTGGTTCGTTTTTGATAAAGTTGCGAAGAGAAACGATATTTAAATATGGATCGAAATGCATGGAAATTTTTCATCCCTAGACCCACATTGAAACGGGAAACCTAACGTTCAACTCCCAGCAACTAAGAAGCATAAATATTTATGTAACTTGGATGTACTTAAATCGGGTACTCCTTCTGGAATATACGTTTTTAGTACCAGAACTTAGTGTCCAATTTGAATAAACTTCCTTCGATTTGCTGGTGGTGGCACAGCATGCCTTTTTACCAATTCCAGCAGATCCTGCTTAATGAAATTGTTTGAATCCGAATAAGTCACTCGGTTTTCTTTGGAATATTTCGGGGATAAGTTACAAAATGAATTTTGCCATTGGCAAAAATATATTTGTTTTCAACGGCATCTTAATTCGGAACGCAGTCAATGACATGGACATGTATTTCATAGCTGTATCTTTCAAAATAAATAATACAAAATTTAAAGGCTGATAGGGCACACTTAAATAAGTCTAAATCACTGTATAATGTAGCCTCGTATCTCAAGTATACAAGCGCTTGGGATAAATTTACTATGTAGCTATATACAGGGTATCCGAAAAAGAATCTTTATTATTCTAAAAATTGATTTAAAAAAAAATACGAAAAGTGAAATGAAATGCAGTTTACGGAAAAAGAATGAAGAAATCGAACGGTTTTTTTTCTAATATCAATCGTCTGAGGTAGATGGCGCTACTTGGCAACTGTATTATGAAACGAATATGGCGACCGCTCAGGAGAAAGCGCAAAGTGTTAACGAAAACAAAATCTCCGAAAGCCATGCAAAGCGAGTTTCGCTTGTTGAACCATAGAAGTTCACCAATTGTGCTTTCAATTTATGCATAGGTGCAGAAGTCTAAAAACATACTAAATGTTAAAAAGCACTTGATGGGAAGTACCGACTGGACATTCTTTGTGACACAAAGGGAAGAGAGCTACACTGACTGTGCTGTAGAACACACTGTTAGATTTCTTCACTGTTTTGCCGCAAACTGCATTTCATTTCACTTTTTCGTATTTTTGTTATTAATCTTTAGAATAATAAAGATATTTCTCAGACCCCCTGTATGCATCTTCTATACCGAGGTAGCGTATATGAAATAATGAAACACAAGTATTACAGAGATTAATTTAATGTGCATATTTTATAAAACAACTACGAGGAATGATGGAAAATGTAGTTGTCAAGAGCGTCGACATAGTGATCGGCGTCCCCTGATAAAGTAAAACCAGATATTTCTGATACGACTGTTGAACTGACAAAAATGCTTCCAAAGATACCCTCAAGAGTATTTGTTGATGAGGCTCTTCATACAAGAAAAGGTTTTATATTAAAATCCCTTTTTGTAGGAACACGAGGGCTATTTTGAGACGGACCTCGTAATTTTGAACAGAGGTCAGATGAAAAGGACGACACTTGAGCTGGCACTCCTTCTCCAAACCTCCCCAGCGCACCAACGAGAAGTCTTTTGGCGCCCTATGTCTTATTTAACGTACAACAGGCCCACACGATCGGCGGATCTTCGGTGAAATCGGGTCTCAAACCTAGCACCCTTCGGCCCGGAAGACAAAACCTTACCACTAGGCTACCGTGCACCCACGAAGAAAGTAAATCGACAGACAGCAAAAAATCTAGGAATGAGATATCGAGTGACGATGTGGACTACCCTGTTTAGAGAAAGCCGTCTGGCAACTCATCACTTCACTTAAGCTAATGCGCTTTTAGCGATACGGACCTACTGGATACGTAGCAAATTTGTGCCAAATATATTTAAACACCTGTAAAACTAGAAACTGTTGAATTTATCAATTTTACTGCATTTTGGTAGTGTCTTTTCGTCAATTTTATCGTTGTGGTCAATTTATAGTGCAATTCTCTATCTATTTTATATTACTGTATCCTTTGTTTCATTGTAATAATCAGGAACTAAAAATTCGTAGAGGTATTAACTATACTTTAGATTTTTCACAATCTATAACTTTTACTATTTTCTTTTTATTATTTAATTTCTGAATTCTTATTAAATGCTATCATGTGAATTTTGAAAATTCATTAAGACCGTATATTTTTATCTCCAAGATTAGTAGTCGATGAATGAATCTTCAAATAATTAAGCACAGCTTCAATTAGCCAAGATTTTTAGAAACCAATAGATAATACTAATTCAAATATTATGTAGACAACTTCCGTCTAAAATTTTGTTAGTTTTTTTCAGGTTTTTTTAGAGTGAGATAAACCAAGATGAGGAGCATGTAAAAGATTAACTTTAAAATCCCAAAAATGCATGGAAAAGTCGACGCAAAATTTATTTTCTTTGTATTGATTACATTTTTATTTTTCGTCATGTGATCAAAAGAAAATCGAACGAAGCACTACCCAGATAGCACGTACGTTTGCAGCAAGTTTCATTTTTATTTGATATTACCTTGTCATGGCAAATTTGACGCGTCAAACTTGAAGCGAAACTGTGGCAAACTAACAATGCAGAAAACAAGTTTGCTACAAGTTCGACAACTAGCGCCACCTCTCCTTGCAATGCAAGCTTGCTGTGAGTTTGCAAAACAAGCTTGCTGCAAAGATGATAGCACAATAAGAGATAATTATCTTTGTCTCTGTTTTAAAATAACATCCGACGTTTAATAGCATCTCCTAGACCGTCCTTCTTTTCATTAATTCAATAATCAATGATAATTTGTGAGAAAACTAACTTTTTTATGAAAAAAAATGTTGAAACATTTTCCATCTTTTTACTGAATTTAAAAACAATCAATTTTGTTGAAATAAATAATAGCTTACATTTTGCCCCATTACTTTTAAAAAAGTAATTATTTTTGAACCCTAATTTCATAATTTATTCTACTAGAAAAACGTAGTTATTAGCGAAAATCGCTCTCTATTTGATTTCAAATCATGTTCTCGACACAAAATTTAAAAAATTCATGAAATCAATAAAAAAAAGAGTTTAAAATAAATCGTATGCGCGATCTATTAGCACAATCTATCTTCTCCTCTCGGAGTCTATCTGGCCGAGTGGTTAGCGTATCAGGTCAGCAAGCGGTAGTTCGCGAGTTCTAATCCGAGGTTGTGTTCGTACTCTGTTTTTGCTATAGTTTGCAATGAGTTTGACGTGACAAGCTTGCTGCAAGTTCGTCGCGTGGTGACTTCGAAGCTGACGTTAACGTGCTGCAAGCTTGTTTCAAGCTTGCACTCTTGTCATATCAAATTTGTTGCACACTTGCAGAATTTGCAGAGCAAGATTGCTGCAAACTAAAATTGCTATCTGGGTACCCACTTGTGAATATTTGCACATGATGATTGCGAAATAGTCCCTTCATTTAAAAAATGAGTGTCTTAAGACAAATTAAATATATATAGACCGATTCTATATGCAAAGCACAGCAGAAACCCCATGATAAAAATTCAGAGGATATAAATATTAAAGTATAAATATCGACGAATGAGTTTTAAATTATCGTTTACTTATGAAAACTGAAGTTTCAAAACTGAGAGTTTTGAATCAAATTGTATAATCTTATCATAAGATTGTATAAATGATTGCAAAATTGATTTTCAGCACAAAATTATTTCCCACTAAAATAAAAAAATTATGCCTGAATGAATTTTAAAACATTACACAACGCTTTTGGCAAATTGAAGAAAGTGCTGGACGTTCCAGAAAGTCTATACACATTATAAATAACAATTTTTCATGTCATTTACACAACTATCCATGTTATTAACATCATAATTATTTATTATTATTAACATGTACAAAAAATTATTAACATGTATCGAATTTTCAAGACTCAAACTATTTAATTCAAATGAAGAATATTGATAGTTATGGTAATTTTTCGAATTGTGGTTCGCAATTTTCCAGGCGCTGCTTAGTATTAGAAAAAAGGCCTTATCTGTATCCGTTATTGCACCTGAAAAAAAATGAAAAATAACTTATTAATTAATTTACTTGAATTTTGAAACTACCATAACTAACAAGCTTTTCCTATAGTATAAATTAATTTGAGATTAAAGCTTTAGTGTTTCTACATTTTTTAAAAATTGTTAAGCCAAATAATCATCTATTCCGACATCTTATTTCCTTTGTCGTCTAAAAGATGAAATAATGTAAAATTTCGACAAAACATAGGATATCTTCAAATACTTCTAACCACAAAAATATCATGGGATATTTATTACTTAAAAATAAGACTGTTAAAAACTGGCGCACATTTCTTTAGAAATAATAAACATCTCTATACCGCAAAAACATCTTCGATTTGACAACCTTCTTCCATTTCAGGATTTGGAAAAATCTGTTATTATATTATTATTCTTGATATTTCATACAACTTGAGCTCTCCAATCAGTTACATGTCTGCAGAAATCTATGTCATGTCACAAGCCTGTCACAACATATTGGTCTGCAAGAAGCAATTTTCTTTCAAGGAACCTTCTCTAGATAAATACCATGCATTCTTAGTTTTATTTCCTTGAATATTTTGACTATGATTGCTTTCCAAGATATGGTTCGAATTTTAAATTTATTGTCTGAAAACCCAGAAAGTCATTGATCATTGATTCAAATAATAAGTCTCGCGCCCGTCATATTGACGTGCATCGAATTATCGCAATTTTAGGCTTTTAAAATTTAATCATTAATTAGCTTTATAATTTGACACAAAAATTACATAGAATCCATGAGCACCCCAAGTATTTTATGCCTTCTTAGATAAATGAAAACGACAGCCCCTTTCCAAAACAGGAGGGGGTCATCTTATTAGACAGAAAAAAAAATGCGATTCTTAAGAGGTTAAAACAGATATAAAATAAATAAACATATTAAAAAAGAGGAATAAAAAGGTGGAAGGGTAAAAAATAATAGTAGACAACGACAAGAATTAAGAATCTGGTGAATGACTTTTCTGGTGACTCTTTTTAGATATTCTTACCTTTTTGTCTCTTTAGATATTCAATGCTTAAAACAGATATCATATATATATATATATATACATAATATAATATAATATAGAATATAGAATAATGTGCGTTATTTTATGTTTGTTAAATAAATGTTAGATATTTTTCTTCTAGTGTTTAATTTAGGATTAAGAATCTTTCCCTCTCTCTCTTCTGCATATTTAGGGTAATCAAGATTTAAAATGACAAGCTCGTCCAAAGTCTAGCTGATCACTTAAATTGTTGAAAACTCCATATTTTGGATTGGCTTTTTCAATTATTAATTTAATCTTAATAGTAACAGAATTAATATATGTTCAAAAAAACTTTCTATAGGTGCTTTTGCATTAATTTAATAATTTTGATCATTGAATTAATTTAAATGCAGATTTGTCATCAATTGAAATCGGAGGCGGCCCGAGGTAATATTACCAACCGGGCAATGTACCAATATGGCGCAGCCTCAAATAACATAACCAACGTTTATTTATTTATTTAAATTCTATTATGTCTACATTCTAAATGCCAAACAATTTCTTATATAGAAATATGTATGTTTAGCCTCCAAATATGACTGAATAACATTATGGTGACAATTTTTGAATTTGAGATATATTTAAGATTATATAGATCTTATTGAAACTAAAATAATATATCCAACAAATTTTGACAACAAAGTTGTTGACTTTATCTTATAACAGTATTATAAATTCTGTTCAAAACTTAACTTTCTTGCTTTTTATCCGTAACATTTCTTTTCAATTTCAATGTTTTGCAAAAGGTTCCACTTAATTGTCATGGTTGCTAAGCCAATTAGTCGCCTATGGGACATGGTGGATTGCGTTTTGATGCTTCTGTTTAGAAAAACTTCCCTCTCCAGCAGCTACAATTACTAGAAAAGTCAGAAAAATACACAAAGCCACTGCAGTATTTCGAAAATTTACAGCAACCCCGTTCATATTAAAGTAAGTTAGAATATCCAACAGCTGGTGACTTCGTTTTGTAGTAGAATTAGCATAACTAATATTTATTGGTGAAATTGTAAACCATCTATTGCATTATGAATACCGGCACTCAAGGTATATTTAAGGTCTTTGAACATGCCTAAAATTTTATCGTGTTTCGTTTTCTTGATGTTAGATAAAAACAATTTTTTTTTCATTTATAGCGTTTAGTTCTTCGAAGAGTTCCTGCAAAGAGTTGATTGTGACGTCCAGAATGAAAAAAAATAGCTTTGCTTAAATTTCCTTTGGAGAAGCTTCATCTAGAGATTCATAATCATATTTTTTCTTTTTTATAAATGGTCGAGCTTCTGGTTCTTGAAATTCTGTTTGTTTCAATATTGTTACAGAAGTCACATGCGTCAACCAGAGCCTGTTGAAACCCCATGTTTGATCTCATTTCTACCGTAGTTTGCTTTTTCAATCATTTCTACAGCAGTAGACACATCTATAATTTCACTCTGCAACATCTTACTTATGACATAGACCTTGAAGAGAAATGAGTGACAAATGACAAAACTAGCAACAAACTTAAAAATTTCACCTTCTTTGCCAAACTCAAGACAAGGTTTTCATCTAATGAATAAGTTCTTTTATCTAGCGATAACCCCAGCAGAGTGACCGTGTTTGACTTGAGGGCTTGCCTGTTATACTGGTTGCATGTTTCTTCAAGATTGTCCAACAATGAGTTTAGGATGCAAACAAGTTGTAAGTTTGCTATAAAATGCTAAGGATTTCCATAGCGTCCAGACACGGTTGTGGAGCTTCAATAAGAACTAAGTTTAGCGAATGGGTAGTACATAAAATGCCCAAGGGTTGATGTTCAGGATTCTGTTTCGACACCTGGATTTTTTCCTTTCATATTGGCCCGATTATCATAGCTTTGCCCAACCATATTTTTCAGTGGATTTTTCATCTCTTTCAGCTGTACTATAAATTTCACATTGAAGCATTATTGATTGAATGTTCGATTGTAATGGATCCCAAAAAGTGCTCTTTCATGCAAGCACCTTTGAGATCCAATTTTTCCAAATAGCCATCATGTATATGTTTTAAACGTAAGTTTAATGTGTCGAGCGGGAGATTGAACAAACATTTCGTTCTTATTATACCACACTACACATAACGAGATACATCCAGTATATGTAGCTGTAAAACAACACGAAAATCTTATAGAATAAAGTAAACCAAGATAACAAATTCGACAGATAATAATAAATATAAAGGAGTATCTTTTTTATGTTTTTCGATCAGAATAACAAAAAGAAAATTCAGTCGCGCCATGAAAGATGGAAGCGACATAATTTCAATCACATAATTGATTTAACTAGCAAAATAACGCTACAGATGAACTTCAATATCACTTACAAAAAGTAAAAATATCTAATAACATTGAAATTCGCCGAAGTCTCGAAGCAATGACATTTCACTTAAATTACGCTATCTGAGCTGATTTCATTCACTTTTTAATCTCCGGCTTTAAAATTCGTCGAATTCGAATAGTAGACTCTTATTTCAATTTTTATTCCAAACAAAACGGGGTGAGAGGAACAAATCTCCTCCCGCGACTTTTTACGGCACATTAGACGAAGGAATTGAAAAAGAAGCGGAATATAATGCACGTGCCTCGTCGAAAAATAAGAAATGATTCCACAATAGGAAAAAGAGGAGAGTTCCTTCCAATGAGAGCGGAGAAGACGAAGAAAGTGGAACGGAGAGAGAAACAATTCGAGACACGTTCTTCCTTAAACGTTTTCGATTTTCTTCGATTTGAATCATTAATTTCCTCTTCTGCTATGCAGAGGAGGTGGAATTGGAAGCGAAGACAAGAAACTAGAGGAGAAGGAGACAGTACTCTGGTACGATAGGCGAATGAAATATGAGGGCATATTTGAGAAAATGCGTACAAAATTGACAAAGGAAGTGGTGCAGTCCATTAGTGGCATGATCCTTCAGCATATATCATTTCAGAAGTAGTTGGCCCGCTATGTAAAAGTTCTTATAACTACATATTAAATTATGGGAGATATTCTAGATGCTCTTTTAAGTCCTAATGCTGATGCAAAAGAGTAGATTTGAGCAAGGAAATTGATTTGCATGCATCAGATAAATTCAATATTTTTAATCCTTTTAAGATGATTAATCTGTTTAGAGTTTCATTCCAGGCGTAGAAGGTAGTGGAGCTTTCTGCTTGTAATAGTTCTTATAACTACATCTTGAAATATTAGATATATTCTAGATGTTATGTGCCTACCCTAAAGTCACCGTTTGCATGAAAATTTTCGATTTTTTTTAATTATTATTTTCTATTGAAGTCCATACATTTTGGATTCCAAAAATGGTGTGCTTTAGTTTCTTCGATAGTTAGAAGCAAAGTTATTGCCCAAATTATGAACCAGAAGTGAAATTTTCGAAACCGAAACTAAACATAGAATTGTAAACAACGCATCTAATTAGCTATTTCTTTACACTTAAACAAAGGGAATGTAGAATTTACTTTTTAAATATAGAATTAAGTTTTATTTCTTTATTTATTATTGTTTTAGACGTATCTGGCAACTGTTTCTCTACTTATGGGATATTTTACCTAAAGAAAATTTCGCTCACTCCAAACACTGTTATTAACTACTAAGATAGCGGTTTTATTATTCAGCTCGGACGATATAGGACTGGTACATGTATTTAAATATCTTAATGTAAAACATGAATCGGAAATTATTTTAAAAAAACTAATAGATATTGAGAGAATTAAGAAATCGAAGCGACAAGTAGAACCAAAAACAAAATTATCCAGAAAAAAATTAAAAGCTAAAAAAAATCAAAATTAATTAAAAATTATTGAGTCAAAGAAGTCTTGACTCACAAATGTTGTGAATTTTAAGTTGTTAAAATATGTTATAATTTTTTGTGGGACTTTAAAATCTTTATTTACGTTTTCTCTAAAACTGTTATTTTCATTTTTTTGTATTGCTATAAATCTCATTTCTTAAAAAGTTTTTAATATATTCAAATGAAATTTTACCACTATATTCTATATATCTGTAGGTATGTTGTGAACCTCAAATATAGCTTTAAAGTGTATAATTAGTTTTTAGAGCTGTTTTTATTTGAAAAATTGATAGTTTTTTTTGTAAAAAAACCTATTGTGAATTCAAGCTTTGGTATATCTCAGTAACTTTACGTGTTTCTCTAAATATTCTAATGTATAACAGGTAAATGTATAACAAATATATTATTGAAACAAAAAGTGAAATACATGCATTAGAATTTTTATAGGAAGATTGGCGTAAACGTCAATTTTTACTAACTTTTTTACCAAAAATGGCGACAATTTCGAAAATAAAAAAAATATTCATTAAAACGACATTTGAAGTCACAGTTTTATACACCATTATAACTGAAAACATAAGTGCTGAATAAAAATTTCCTTTTTTTTCAAAAACAGTGCTCCGAAGGTAGGCACATACCTTAAATCATTTTATTGATTGAAAAGAATATAATAGAATTACTCTGGTACGATAAGGGAATGAAATATGAGGGAATATTTGAAAAGCATGAAAAGAAAAGAGCATGCTGGATTGACAGAAGAAAGCTTATTGTACATTTGTCGCATAATTTTTCTTCAATTTTCAGTACGGAGGTAGTCGATTCCCCCTCTTTGTAAATGTTTTGGTAACTAAACTTTCGATATGGGAGATATTTTAGATGTTTCTTTAGGTCATGTCGTTGATGGAAAGGAATAAATAAAGGAAAGGTAATTTATTTTCATATACGAGGCAAATTCAATATCTTTAATCCTTTCAAGACGATGGTCCTACCTTGAGTTTTGTTGCAGCAAACATTCTTTTATCCTTTTTAGATTGAAATATCGAATTGTTTTTCATATTCCTTTACTTTCAGCTATTTGGAATTGCAAAATGAGCTTTGGGTGTTATTATTGACGAACGGAATACGGATGAAGGCTGGTGATATTTATCATACAATCTATTGTAACAATTGTCGGATACCGTAAGCCGAACTTTCATATTTCCTTTTCCAAATCGATATGAAAATTTTCTAGATATGAAAATTTAAAAAACTATTATGAAATAAGAAACTTGACATCTTTTAAGGTGTATTTTGCTTCACGATAGAGCAAATTAGAAATGTTTAGATGCACAAACATGCATTTATATAGTAAAGAATGCAAAAACGGAATAATAGCGGTTTTGACTTCACTTTGAAATATTTGATTAACGAATTTCAGTATGTGCACAATTTACAATTATTAATTTATAAATTATTCATTTCTTTAGAAGATCACTGAGCTGTTATCAGTAATGTTGGAATTGCAGAACGTGGAAGAAGTTTATGGTGATATTAATGACGAATCAAAACTTTTAAAAATATAATAAATATTTTATTAAAACAATTTAAAAATAAAATTGAAGTCAACTTGAGTTACATAAAAGAAACATCAGTATGAAGCACACCTCAGGTCTATCAGTGAATCACCTAAAGATAATTAACATATGTATCACTCCAATTCAGATATATATACTTATGCAGAAAAATTGTATAAACATAAATATTCCCGCTTCTAGAATTAACATGAATCGTGATACAAGTGAACCAATCAAGAATTGAGGTTCAAGTCAATTGCTCTGGTTTGCAATTCAACTCGACAAACTGGTTTGGCGGGCGTTTTTTTCGGTTAGCAATTCGTTTTTGTTTAATCGCAATTTAAAGATTAAGGGGTCTATTCTGGTACCCCCGGTTGGGTTGGGAGACGTCACTTTTTCCGTTTCTCACGTACGGAAACCCCCCCCCCCCCCCCCCCAACCGGGGGTACCAGAAAAGACCGGTAAAACGCATCCAGCCGATCCAATCTGAACTGCTGTCCGTAAACACAATTTTTGGCCTGTTCCACTTAGGTATTTTGCTCATATTTTTTAACATTTTATCAATAATGCGTGACCATTTTATTTCTGAGTTCATTAGGAAAAAAAAATTACCCAGTAATTCATATAGTAAATGGAGTTTCAGTCCTTAGTTTGAACTTTAATATAAATTACTAATGTTACAATGTATTTGCAATCACATGTTACATATCTCTCATATATTTCTCAATAATCGGTTTTTAAACTGGCAACATGGCGCCGAGGGCTGTTGACGGCGATCTCTTGCTGGAAGATAAAGTGAAGTTTTTTAAAGAAAAACTTAATGGTTTTCATGTTATTTTTAGAAGAGTATCTGAGAAAACTTCTACTAATGCCCAGGACAAGGATGAATTTTCGAATTACAAGGCTGACATCTTAATGTTATACGTTTAAGCAGTTTCCTCACTTGTACCGGAAAAGAATTTTGAATCTGATCAAACAAGTTCGATGATGGCTCTATTTATCGAGTTAAAGAACGAGTTTGCTGATTTCCGAAAGGACACTTACAATAAAGTTGATAGCTTTTCTAAACTGATTTGCCCAACTGACGATACCATTCAGAATGAAGTCCCTCGCCCGAGTTTGCAGCGAGAAATTATCGAAACTGAGTTAAAATCTGAGACTTCTACGTATGCATCTGTAGCTCAAACTTCCTCAGCTATACCCGAAAGTAAATTCAAAGTTTTTGGCCCTGTAATTAAGGATAAAAGAGTAAATCCAAAAGTTGTAATTAATGGCGCTCGGGCAATTTCTGGCCTGAAGATAATAGGCAAAATGCTTAAGAGAAAGATTATATTTTTTTTATCTCGATTAGGACCTGATACAACGGCAAATGATATTACCAACTTTTTGGATCAATTGAATTTGAAATTTTTTCAGTGCCATAGACTTAAGACCAAGTATCAATCCTATGCATCTTTCCACATCGAGGTTTATGAAAACGACCTTCAACAGTTATTGGATTCAACGTTTTCGCCTGAGGGCTGTCTTATCGCAGAGTTTTATGCTAAATTAAGAAATGACCAGATATCCCAAGAAATTATTCCTGGATCCGACAGCAACCATCCTTCTTGCTTAGATTTGTCAGCAAACACAGATTCGAAAAGTCTGCCTTTGCTTTATCAAAACGTTCGTGGTTTAAGCACCAAAACTAGTTCTATAGTTCTGTGGCTTCTGTGGAATGTGATGCGATTTGTGTAACTGAAACATGGTTTTGTGAAGATATTGATTCCTGACATCTATTCGACAATCGATATCTTGTTTACCGAAAGAACCGTGGTTCCTCAGCTAATTCCAGTAGACGAGGTGATGGTTTTCTTGTGGCTATCAAAGAATGTCTTTCTCTCCGTAAATTGGACGTCCCTGACTTGGATCTCGAAACTATCTGGATTTCAGCAAAGTGAAATCATAGGAGAAAGATGCTTTTATGTGTTGTGTATTTTCCACCATCTTCTCGTGTGGTCACGTATGTTAAATTTTTTTATTGTATTGAGATATTTGGATTTTTTGATGAAATTTTCATTTGCGGTGATTTTAATTTATCTATATATGATGATTTTTCAGATCACAATAACTCAATTGGTTCAGAATTGTCCAATTTTATGAATCTTTTTAATCTGGGTCAATATAACAATATTCTTAATTGTAATAATATCTTGATTCGATTTTGACTAATGTAGATTTTAATGATATTTCTGTCTAGCACAGTGATAGCCCTTTGGTCCATGAAGACAAACGTCATGCTTCTGTCAGTTTTCATGGGTTTTGTACCTGACCACCTCAATAAGAGGAATGTGAATATCTTCAGACTTGATTTTAAAAGAGCAGATTTTTTAACTATGTGATATTTGTTCCGTGAAATTGATTGGAATTTTTTACTTGATTTTAATGACATAAATGATGCAGTTTTTAACTTTTATGATTACTTATACGACGTTTTCAGCAGAACTATTCCTTTTTAAAAAAATGCTACTTTGAGATTTCCCTTCTGATACTCAACGGAAACCAAGAGATTAAAAAAAGAAAGCCACGGTAAATAAATTAGCTTTAAAAGGTGTTAATCCTGATTTCATTTAATGAATTTAAATCTTTACGTTCTTCTGTTAAGTATGATGGCGATATCGCAAATGCTTTTGCTGATTATTTTAGCTCTGTACTCAAGCCTAGCACAGACTTTGATGGAAATGACGAATGCAAAGGCAAATGCGTCGGTGATCTTGTTAAAATCGAAAGCGTTGCCTATGGTGATGTGGTATTGTCTATCAAGGAATTTAAATTTAATGTGGGACCCTAAATGTGGGTGTTGATAATATAGCTTCTTTTATTATTAAAGGATGTGCAGAGTTTTTGATTTATTCCCCTTCTTGTTTTGTTTGACCTGTCATTGCGACAAAAGTGTTTCCTGATGTCTGGAAGCAAACGAGAATTATTCCTGTTTTTGGAAAAGGTGATGCACAGAATTTTAAAAATTATCGACCTATTGTCATTTTAAGTCCTTTGTCAAATATTTTCGAAAGTATATTCCATAAAAAGTTTTACCACCAAGTTAAAAACCTAATTTCTACATCTCAACACGAGTTCATATCAAAGCGCTCAACATCCACTGCTTTATTCTATTTGACATATAAAATTATTTCCTCATTTGAATCTGGTTCTCAACTTGATGTTATTCACACCGACTTTTCTAAGGCCTTTGAATCCATCGATTTTGGCTTCTTTTAAAAAAGTTACATGGCATTGGCTTTCATGTAAACATGATTGATTGGCTTGTTTCTTACTTATGTAGTCGAACACACTTTGTTTATTTTAATAATACTGTTTCTCATGAGTTTACAATTACTTCCGGTGTCCCACAGGGCTCTATCTTGGACCTCTGCTTTTTATTTTATTCATTAATGACTTTACTTGTGTTTTTAAGTACTCTGAATGTCTTTTATTTGCTGACGACTTGAAATTGTTTAGTTCAATGCTTTCCGGTTTAGATTCTGTTCTTTTACAAAGAGATCTTGATTTTCTTTTTAAGTGGTGCACAGACAACAGATTACACCTGAACATTGAAAAATGTAGTATTCTTTGTCATACTCGAAAGCCTCAACTTTTCTATCATGTATATAAAATTAACAATCTTGTTTCCACCACGCTCAAATACAGTCAGTCACGATCTTGGGATCATCTTGACACCAAACTTGATTTTTCCCAACACATTGATACCATGGTCTCTAAGACATATCGCAGGCTTGGAATTCTTAAGCGCAGAACCAGAGAATTTTCCAGTGAACTTACCCTGAAGGTCTTGTACTGTGATCATGTCCGATCCCATCTGGAATACTGCAGTATTATCTGGGATCCCAATTACAGAAAAAAAATGAAATTATTCAACGAATACAAAACAACTTCTTGAGATATTTACTTTAGAAGAAAAATAGATTTTACTTGATGGATTTATGTTCTTCACTCCTACGTAATATCTTTAATACGCCTAGTTTGTGTTCCAGACGAGATGTTTCTTGCGTTCTTTTCTTTTACAAAGTTATTAATGGTTCCATCGATTATAATGATATACTGAGCTCTATAGATTTCACTGTGCCCGCCAGATTTTTAAGGAACCAAAGTTCCTTTCCAAATTTATATTCAAAATTTAATTATATTAACAGCTTCTCATTATATCCTTAATAATATAATAAATGTGAAAGTGTGTCTTTCTGTCTGTTACGCTTTCAGGGCAAAACTACCAAACCGATTTGAATGAAAATTGGCACACTTGTAGCTTGAAACCCAGGAACGGACATAGGGTAGGTGAAATCACGTTAAATTAATTATTTTTGACTACAGATAAAAATTCAATAATAAAGAAAACCCATTGACTCCGCGATTCGCGATGAAGATTATTTTATTTTTCAATCGACTGCCACGTGATCCTTCAGGAATGCGAAAACGTGTGGAATAAATTATTTTTAAAATCAACTATCACGTGATCCTTTTTTCCTGTGTAACTTCGGAACAAATTGTCCGATAAAAATTATTTTTATACCATCCAAAAGTTCAAAATTTTATCTTTTCAATGATACCAATTTTATTTCTGTGACATTTTTCCTTCAATTTGTATTCATTTTTTAAATTTTAATAATTTGTATTTACATGCAGACGGTTTTGAAATAACGCAAATTTATAGCTACTCCGTTCCTAGGAAACGGTTAGACTTTGAACTAATTTACCTTTATTTCTGAAATTTTTGCTTATGTTAATAAATATCTATAAAATAAGGCAGAAATTACATGCATCTGTCAGTCTGTCGGTCGGTTAGTCACAAGAACTCCTCCTAAATGGTGAACGGTAGCGACATGAAATTTACACACGACATTCTAGAGCATATTTCTAGGTCAAAGGTGCTATTTTCAACTTACAGAGTTAATTAGTTCTTAAGATATTTAATTAAATAACGAAAATTAGCCGCTTTTAAGCCTAATGCTTAGACGTTTTTTGCCAAAAACTTCTGAAATATTTATTACACAACAATTATTTTTATGCCATTTTAAAGACCAGAAAATGATTTTTAATGCTATTAATTCCATTGCGATGAAATGTTTTCTCTGATTGTTATTAAGGTTTAATAATATATTTTTAACGTCATTTCTAACAATACTTTTTATTCTTACAGAAATGAATTCAAGCCAAATTACTATTTCCCGGGCGGGCTTTTGCCAGTATTAAAGTTAATATAAGAAAATATTGCTTTCTTTGACCATAAACAACAAAGGAGACTTTACACTTCCGGTTTCCTGTCGTGGTAGGATTTACAGCTTTTAATACAGTTACACAGTGATCCAATGACGTTGGTGAATTATTCTCTCGATGTTTTGTTTAATTTTCACAGTGAGATATTACAGAATATCCATCTGTAGATACGGTAATGAGCATTAATAAGGAACATCATATTCTGTAGATCTCTTCAACATCTTAGAATTGTCAGGGGCACCTTCGACAAGCCGAGATTGAAAGTCAGTGTGCCAGTACTACTAATATGCAACCTCGATATACCGAGACTGCGCAATGGCACACGGTTACAAATTACACACCTAGGTCCAAACGTCATGAAAGCTACTGTTATGACTGATATAGGGAGAAGAGAAAGTGTTTTAATTCCACGCATTCTGTAATACCGAAGGATTTATCATCTCAGCTCAAAAGGTAACAAATCCCTTTAAAAATATCATTTGCCAGGCTCAGGGCCAGACACTGAAAGTGGCAGGCGTACATTTGGAAAAACCATATTTTTCGCATGGGCAACTATATGTGGCGCGTCCACGTGTGTTGTGTCCAGTGCACATAACCTCTGCATCCGAGCAAATAACGTGGTATACAAAAGTATATTAGCATAGATAAACAATTTACATAACTATATCAGCATACATGTGCAGTACACTCCTGTCAGCCATCCAATTAAGTATTATCAAACGTCAGAACTTTTACTTTCCCCTTTCAAAATGCAGCAAAACATTTACATTCGTGAATTAAAAAAAAGAATAATTCAAATTCTTCGCGCACGAAGTTGTGGGTAACAGCTAATAGGTTTTATAAAATTTTTAACAATTTCTCTGATGAATTTGACACTTTTAATGTGTCTCTTGGTGCTTTTAAATCGAAATATTTGCATCTTTTAAATGCATGTGTTTTATTTTGCCTTTTTACGACTATTTAGATTTTTATGCGTTTTGATTTTCCGTGTTCTTATGTAATCAACCATTTTTTAAAGCTTTTTATAGGTTTTAATTTTTGTACTGTTTTTGGCATAGTGTTGCAATTTATTTTTATCTCACGTATGTATTTACGTCTTTAAACTTTTAAACTCCTGGTGTCTTTTTAGAGGATTCGGTGCTTGCGTGTTTTGACTTTTTAACCCTTGCCTTTTGGAAATGATCTTTTAATTTTTTAAAAATACACCTTTTAGAATCATAGTGTGTTTTAATGATTTTTGTGATTATGTGCTTTCGTTTTTAATTATATATGCGTTTGCAAATTTTTTATGATTTTTTGTTTTGTGTGTGTTCAACTTTTTATTTTCTAGCGCATTTTTCTTATTTACACGTTGTGGCTTTTGTTCTTTGTGTGTTTGTTGTTTATAGCACTCTGTAAATGGAGTTTTCTCTGAAGTGCGCTTTTCTTTAAATAAATAAATAAATCGATTGTGCATAGGTTATCCTAATAAACTCCAAATTGCTCGCTTTTAATAAACAGATATTTTTTGCATCCTCATATATTTCTTAGTCATGCTCTGATATAATAACTTTGAATATAAAAATTGACGTTTATAAAATTAAATAATATTAAGCAGCAGTATCTTTTAATTTTCAGCATTGCCTTAAATAGTATAAAGATGTAAGAAACAAAGATTAATCGATATCGAAATGAAGTCTACTTTCTCTCAAATTTACTTCCGTGAAAATAAATCCAATGAACATTTTAATTTGCTATAATTTAGACAAGAATTAATTTCTTAAAACAATCGTTAGGAGGACGAAGTACTCTGTAAAAGCTAAAAGTTATTAAATCAATTTCATTAATCAGTAGAAACTGTACAGTAGATTTGTTCTTACGAAGGATAATAATTTAAAACGCTTATAAAGTGTGTTTTCACCATTTACTTTCAATCAATATCCACAGTCTACACTTAGTAAACTCTACTCTTCCAGCCTTCTTTCTAACAGCTATCCACTCATTTCATCTCCATCCCACCCCCTCCAACTCTAGATAACATTCTCCCCCTCTTCAAAACAGAATCGTAAATCTTCAGCATTTTCAATTAAGAGCCTTTCACACCGAAAGAAAAGAGATGCAATTGTGAAAGAGTGGGTCTGGCACAAAAAGAAGAACGAACTTCAAATAACTGTCAGGCTTATTCTTTCTCAATTGATTCACTGAAATTTTGTTGTACTAAGAAGTGGACGAAGCGCTAAAGAAAACAGCGACAGAAGAAAGAAGCTCTGGATTAACAAAAGAAGCAAGACTGCTTAATATGGAGTTCGCAGAAAAGTGTACTGGACAAAAACTGCTGCAATCGCGTGTTCTGCTGGGACTATAAATCAACGCAGTCCCAATCTGGTTCCGCAATTCTGATTTTTAATTTTCAAAGCGTCACTTTCAAGGGCTTTTACAGCTTTATCTTTTCTTTTTTATTGTGCTTGGCAAATTGTGGTTATTGTTAAAAGTAATTTCTTTTTGCTGAAACAAATATTGATTAAATTTCTTCTAAGAAAGTTTTTTGAAGTGAGAATATTTTGCATTATATTGTAGAGATAATTTTATTACTGGTACAAAGAAACTATCAAACATCTTATTAAGTATAACTAAAACTGAAATCGAAGAAAAAAAGAAAGAAATTTTCTTTTTTTATTTAAGATTTGAAATATAGTGACAAATTTAAAATACCATTAAGCACCAAAATAAAAATTGTCTTATTTTGTATACTTGCTTTTCTACTTAAAATATTTAGCTTTGTTTATGTTTATAATTAAATGGCTTTTGATAGATAAAATAAAATTTTTGGAACAGTAAAATCTTAGTTCTTCTAAATTTTGAAAGTGAAAAAAGCATAGCTATATATCTCTCTCTCTTTAGCGAACAGTTCTTTATTTTTTCTTTATCATCCGCAACTGAATAACTATAACAGGGTAAATAGTGATGTTTTCTCTTTCAGAAAGGTTTTTCCTTTTATTAAATGGTTGGCTACCTTACGTTAACAAAATCGTCCATCTTACAGGATTACTTCATGATTCGTATAGAATTCATCATGTGGAACAAAATACATTCCCACAGTATTCAGGTTTAATGAGATAATCATTTTCCAATTTTAGCATTTTATCCAGTCTGCTTTTCTGAAAAAAATATATTTTATAAATATATATATTTGTTTTAAGAAATCCATAAATGATAATATAAACCACTCATAATTAATAGAAATAAAGCTTAGAATAAATAATCTTATCAACTAATAACGTTAAAATTAAATCGAAAACGGTCGAAAATCCCCTTGATACATGTTTATGAAAATTCCAATTCCAGGCATTATCTAATAAAAACTCGTTTTGCTCAAATTGCTCCAGGAATTGAATGATAAAATCTCTTCTGAATTAATAATTAATTCTTCTGGATTAATATTTCTCTTCTGAATTAATAATGAATAAATAATTCAAACTCATAAATTTCTTTGAGTTTGTATAAAACAAACATGCATTACTCTTCATCAATGAAATTTTTGGCTGCCGTACTTTGTAATTCATACTGAGCATTCAGAATTCATCATATGAAACAAAACATACGGTTGCATTTCATCAAAGAAATTTATAAAAAATATAAATGTCCTTGATGAATTTGTATAAAACAAACATGCATTACTCCTCATAAAAGAAATTTTTTGCTGCCGCACCTTGTAATTCATATTAAGCATTCATTACCTAGAATTCAACTTATAAAACAAAACATACGTTTACAACATTCAGCTCTTAATGAGATAATCAATTTCCAATTTTAGCATTTTATCCAATCTGACTGGTTTTCTGACCGAAGCACATTTTTATACTTAAAATATTTATTTTAGAGAAATCCATAAATGATTATATGAACTTTTCATTATTAATAGAACTAAAGCTTATAGTAAATATCTCGTCAACAAATAGCTTTAAAATTAAATCGAAAACGGACGAAGATCCTCTTGATACATGTTTACGAAAATTCCAATTCCGCAATATCAAAAAAAAAAAACATTTTGTTCAAATAGTTCTAGGAATGATAAAATATCTCTCCTAAAAATATAATAAAGCGTCATTTTACTCTTCATCAAAGCAATTTTTACGTTCCTATAGATCAACCGAATAAATCAAATGCGAGGGCTTTAAATAAGAATAAAAACAAACCGAAAGACTTGGGAATTTAATCAAAATTCCATTCAAAAACGCTTTCGGTAAAACATACTGCCTCTTGGGAATTTCAGAAAGACAGTTTCAAATTGAATCTACATAAAAGGAATTTAATATCGTAAACTGGAAATAAAAGGAAATTTACTACAGTGTGTACTTCTTATTTCACAGCCTTTCATAGAAACATCAAGTCAAATTTGGAAAATGAGAATTTAATTCTGAATAATTCAATAGATATGGTGGTGGTGTTCTTTGCGGTTTGAAGAATATGAATTGAGATGTGAAGCGTGCTTCCTTTTAAAATATCGTGACATCGTATATTCTTCGAATCAACGCGAAATTTGTTTTTGTATCAAGTCTTCTTAATGCATTCAAGTTATAAAATATGTATTTATAAAATGCGCTGCGATAAGGAAATACTTTAGAATGCAAATACAACTGTTGATTTACAAATTTAATTTTAGTTTTGAGCTTGCAGTGTTCTTGATATTTATAACTCCAAATGTATAACTGTTGCTACTAGTGGAAGAGATTTAATCTCTCATAAAGCAAACATTATGTTCTACCATTTTTGCTGAAGGTTTAATCGCAATTATTATTTCATTAACGTGTTGTTTTTCCTAATAAAAATAAATAAAATATTAAATAAAACCGTGTTTTAAAACCCACTTTTATCAGTGCAATATAAATTTGAAAATATTTTATTCTAAATTTATCTGCTTTTGAGTCTTCAATTCTTAATTCATTATTATAAATATTATAGAGACTTGAAGTCTCTTTTTTTTCTCAAATTCACTATCTGGTGGCTAGGTTAGTACTGAAAAGATTCGAGTAAAATAATTGATTAATTGATAATTTAGTTCTGAAAGTTTTAAAATTTCAAAACTCTAGCACATCGTGATATAAGTGAAAAAATGAATCCAAAGTTTTATCTTTACGAACATGAAAAGAGTGAAGTTAAAAGTGAAGAATGAAAACAAAATGTGGATATCTTTATTTCCAAAAACGTTTTCTGACAATTCTAATTGGGAATTAATGCATGCAACTTAATAGTATGTGTTATGAAAATGCATTTGGTTATTGCTGTTGGGATTCTTAACTCCAGTTTGGAAAGAAAACATTTTTCTGAACTGGAACTGTTATTTCAGAGACTCAAATGGCTGCTTCTCTGAGCTGGAATTAAATGAGAGACCCAAAACTACATTGAAAACAATGCCATATGAGGTTGAGGATTTTTTCTTTTTTGTTAGAAAATGTGTATATTGCGATAAAATATTTCGATAAACACAGCTAGTTCTAACTAGATTTATGCTCAAATCAATTTATTAAGATCCACTTGTTAGAAATTAAGCAGAAACTAGCCACAACAAGTCTTGCAAACTCGAATGTATTTTTTTTCTCGCACTGGCGCAGTGTGGACACTGTCCGAAACTTTGCTGTGTATTAAATATTACCTAACCTAGCTTGATCTACGCATTTTTACGCTTCAACGTTCCTGGAGTGTTTCACCGAAGAATAAATAATATAGTTCAGAAGCGATGGTTTCCTTTCGAAACCTTCATTTTCAGAATTGAATATCTAAAAAGACAAAAATCAATAGAAGCAATTTAATTGGTATGCGCAATTGCAGCATCATCCGATTATAAATTGCGTAGTACAAAATAAATAAAGAATACTAATAAAGGGAATTATAATTGTGGAAGGAATCAGAAAAATTAATGCGTTTTTGTGTTTAATGAAAGAAACAGTGGAAGCACAAGCTCTAAATTTTTCTTGTGGATTTATACTCCTATTAACATCGTCTATGTATCTCTTATATATTTTGCCAACGAAATCGTTAACGCAAAGGAATGTGTTCAACGTGCCAAAAGAAATTCTTTCCAGACGGCAATAAAAAACTGAGACAGCTTTTTTTAGCGGTTTCCGGCTATTTTTTGTGTGCTGATTCATTTGATTCATCCACACGGGGATAATGATTTCATAGCAATACCAGAATTAATTTATTTATTTTCAGTGGATTTTTTTGTGAGACCTTAAAACTTTCCTTTCTTTTTCATGCCAAACTAGGTTAATATTAAAAAGAAGTTATGCTAGAATTTATTTTGTTGAATTATGATGTAACGGTCGTTTAGTTTCTTTTTATTTAATCCATACGCTCAGAACTATTTAGAATACTTTAGTTTTTGTTGAGAAGGTACTTTTTTTGTAAATTAATTTTAGAATTGAATATTTATATATATATTTTTTTTTCCTTTTGCATTCTACAATTCATCACTTTTTTTTAAATTTTGTATTTGGTAATGCATTTTTTTTTCTGTTATTGGATTTTGTATTATTTTTACTCTAACAAAATGAAAGTAATTGTTACAAGTAAAGTTATTACTATAATGAAAGTTAGTGACAGTTGATTCATCAGTTCCGTTTTTATGCTTTTTTTTATTTCTTACACACTCTAGCAATCTACGTGAGATTTTCTATAACAACTTTCGTTAGTAAGTAAATCTTTGACAATCAAATCTGAGATATTGTTGGCAAACTAAAAGCCCTTCTTAAACGGGCACACATCTTCTAGTATACTAATAATAAAGGAGAAATTCTATCTGTCTGTTGACGATCTACAGAATAGACTGTTGAACCTAGAGCTACCAAATTTGGCAGATGTATACTTCGAACGGTGGGAATGTGCGCCTCGAAGCCATTTTTTAAAATATCATTTAAATTTTAATTTTTTAAGAAATTAAGCCGAATTTCGCTGCTTTCTATCCCTTTTTTGCCAAAAACGTCCGAAATAATTATCGCAAAAAATGGATTTTACACCATTTTAAAGTACAAACAATTATGTTTCCAATGATATTAATATAAGTGTTATACATGTTTAGTATCATTTTTAAATATTTTTTAAATATCGTGATTTGTGGTCAAGGTCGCTCAAGGAGACTGACTGTGTTTTCTCCTGACCGGGGGTTAGAGACCGAAATTAGGGAGGAAGGGTGGGGAGCAACAGGTTATAGAGGGTATACGGGGAGTTCGGAGATGAGAAATTTTGTAGCTCACTACCAGGAAGTCTTTTTCCGAAAACTTTTGGTTTTAAAGAAGTCTCTAATGAATTATAGATACCACATGTTGATAGTTTAATAAAAAAATTAAAACTTTAATGCATTTTAAATGTATTTTGTTAGTAAAACACTTTTTGCGAGATTTTATCAAATTTTTAGTATTGATTCAAATTATATGCCAAGCCAATTTTTCAACAAACTCGCTTAGAACAGTGGTGTGCAAAAACAGTTGGAATTTTTGTGGGTCGCTAAATTTAAAGAAATTTATTTGACAATAAAAATATAAGGTTTTTCTCCAAAAAACGTGGTCGTGTCCTCCATAGGGGTCGCGAAAAAATTTTACTTATAGAGAGGGGGCCGGAAATGAAAATAGTTTGCGCACCACTGATCTTCTATACTTATAAAAGGCAATGTTTGTGTGCGTGCGTGCGTGTGTGTGTGTTTGTCTGCGATGTCCAGACGAATCTATCGCACTTACAGCCATAAAATTTGGTACACAGGTAGTCGCAATGGTGGCTGAATGCACCTCGAAGCCGAAATTTTAAATTTTAATCTAGAAATTTTTTTATTTAATGTTTTGTGTTGTTTTGGTTGATTTTTCGCACTAATTTCTCAATAGAATGGTTTCGAATAATTGTACGACAAAAATAGATAAACCATCGGAAAGAACACGCGATTTCCGTTCTAATGAAGTTAGTTTTGAATTTCTATCGTAAATTACTGAATTTTGAGAATTTTTTAAAAATCAGTCAGTTTTGCCGTTTAAATGTTGGTTTTGATTTTAAATTTGCTGCATCCGACTTTCTAATAACACTATTATTTTCAATTTTTTTTATCTTATAACTAGAACGGTTCTGTCGGATTTAAAACAAGAATGGTTAAAATATCTTTTATCCTTTTTTTAAAATTAATTTTTTTCTGGGCCGTTGCGAGTTATTTTTCTCGATCGAGTTCCAAAAGCGGCACTTCTTCGGAACGTTGATGCCAATTTTGATTGGCGGACGCGTAGGATACGTCATGACCTTCACCTGAATGAATTACTTCGATTATTATTTTCGGATTTGATTTATATTTTGCTTGCTGTATAATAATCATTTTCACGTTCCAATTTTGTAATATTGTTTTGGATTAACGTACTCTGCACTGTAGCGTGAAAAAAAAATAAGCAGGAAAATCAAGAAATGTGTATCTTTTGTTTTGATTTTGTTTTCAAAACTTTTTCATGTCATTGTGGGCGGTTCTTTTTTTTTCATTTTGTTAAAGTCCTGATTCCACGGGCAACGCCGTGCGCGTACTGCTAGTTTAGAATAAAACGAAACAGATTATGGAACATTAAATTTTTAAAAAATACATTTAAATAGATTTTTGCTCAGATAAATGTTTTGTGATTGCACATAATTATCTTTTAAATAATCTCCAAAATTTGCTTGAGGTACAGGGATTATTGCATTTTTCATTTCAAATAGTACCTTCTTTTATTTTTATTGAAGTATAAGACTTGAAATTACATTAATTGTAACATATTTACTGGAAATTAAAATGCATTTCAAATTGCTTCAATAATGTTACATGAAGTCCGATGCAATATTTGAGAAGTGGCAGCGGATAATTGCATTCAATTAAATTCTGTCAATATTAGATTTCATTTACCTACTGACACACTTTGAAGTTTGACTTGATGTTACTGAAAATTATCTAATAAAAAATATTTAAAGCAAATAAATAACATATGTCTTTTTTATTTATTCTCCAATTAAGTATTTCCACGTAAATTATCCTTTTCATAATCGTTTATGTTGTATTTAGCAATAAGATTTTATTCTCTTATTTCAAAGATAGATGGGGCCACGATTCTAAAGGTTATGATTGCATCATATAAAAAGTAATTTTTTATTTATAAATAATTCTATTTCTTATTATTCTAATAGGTTAAATTTAATGTTAATTTAATATTTCTTTTAGTGATTTATATTAGTGATAAAGCACTTAAATTAAAAATTACATTTTCCACTTAAATGCGAAAATTTGGTCCATTGTTTGGATCATGAGTCAGATATAAAAATTATATAGAAGATTAAAAGTTTACAGATATTTCCTTCTGCAATTTAAATAGAATTTGCTGTATTTAAATATTGATAGTTTGTTTGTATAATAGTATGTTTATATTAATTTAGAAGACTTTGTATTGTGGGTTAATATTTCCACTAGTTTTTATTCTCATCTTGAAATAATTTTGGGATATATTCCCCTTTTCTATTGTCCAACAATTGTCTTCGTGGAGAGTTGGCGCCAGAAATCTAGATTAACACGACTTACTAGTCCACAAGCTAGTTAGCCACTTTGATTGATTGTTGGAATTTCAAATAAGGATTATATTTTTCAAGTTTGGTTAATTATTAGTGCTAATAGTTTTATGTCAAGTGTTCTTTTGTATCTTGACTGTATGATTATAGATAGGGTAATTTAATTTAATTCTAATAATTATGTGTATTGCAAATACAGTGCATGTTTGTGTAAATTACTAAATTAATGTTTGATGTTTTAATTTAGCATATATATACATATATATATTAAAATCCGATTGTATGTCCGGCTATCTCCTCACGAACCACTGAACGGAACGCGCGGAAAGTACCAAAAGATTTGAAATAATCCTAGGAATCCATTTCGGCCATTTAAATTCCAAAATTACAATTAGTAAAAAAGATATTAATTAAACGCTAATTAACAGCAATACTTTTCATTGTTGCAGCGCAGTTTAAACCATTTTTAAAAATTTAACCAATATTTTTTGGATTTTTCAAAATAGTTGATTTTGACGCGTTTTCGCGGGCGGAATGTTTGAACAGCTCTTTTCTCCTTATTTATTTAGGAGAGGATATTGGGCATGTGTCACGTTACCTCACTTCTTTCCGCCAGGGAATGACGCATTATTCAATATAGCCCGTGCACCGCCGGGCCACACTGCTAGTGTATATATATATATAAAATTTGTTTTTGCTCATCACTGCTGAATCGACTCACTTCCTTACTACACAGGGTGATTCCAAAGGCTTCCGAAAGATTATAAAGGTCAATCTGGCGTATCAAAGCAAATCAGTTTTACACAGAATATAAAGGTTGGAGCGTTATGTATGTACGCTATTGATATGACAAAAAATATAAATAAATGCTGATATAGTTTACAAAGGAATAATTGTTTATAATAGTTTACAAAGGATTATAGGAAAGGAATAGGATATTTTATAGGAATAATAGTTTACAAAGTAGGTATATTATGCTACAGAAGGTCTCAAAATTAAGTCGCTTCCAACAGCAAAAACAGTAAGTTGGAGAATCCTTCAAACGCTCCAGACCTGTCCCGGACATCTGCTGCTATTACCAAAACTTTTACTAAGAAGTCTTCTAGATCATTGAGATTTTGTAGACAAGGCTTCTAAGGCTACACCAAGCGAATTCGACCACTCCTCTCCAAAACCGATCGTCAATGCGAAAAACCAATCAGAATTGACGTGTTGAGAGCGAAAAGTTGGATATCCAACCCATCCCAATATCCATCACTCCATTTGGATTGCTGCGGCTCCATACGGTGGGAATAGCTGCATAGGGGGGGGGGGGGGTTGGGGGGGGGGTTTACCAAAAAAATCGGAAAAGACGGGAGTCGGGGATCGGAATGACTGCTATTGAATGAATTTGTGTGGTATGGAGCTGACGTGAATGACCAGCTTAAATGTCACACAGGAAAAAATGAATATGGAACAATTAGGGATCCGAGTGCCAGTGTAAAGAAAGACCCTCTCAATCCATTGCGCCAGAAAGTTGTGCTCAGATATTCTCGAACGCAGTGGGTGAAATACAAGGGCATAGCATCTTGCGTTCTATCGAATCATGCTTTCTGTCGAATGGATATAGAAAATTTTGCTGTAAATCTGGTAAGGCAAGAAAATCTCCGGATATTACTTTAAGGAAATCCCTTATTCCCTTAGCCGGTCAATTTTTTTTACCAGAAGCGATGAAGAAAAAGACATGTTTTATCTGCATAAATTTTCGCTTCTGTTCTTCGGCGGTTAAAAAAAACACTTCAACGGAAGACCCAGATGTAAAACATTTCAGTTACATGATCAAGCTATGCTGTCTGTTGAAAAATATTGATATTGTTATTACGAGAATTATAAATACAGGGGAAAAGGAAAGGAGAAAATATCGATGGATATTAAAACCAGTTCAACCAAATTTGCAAACTTTTTAAAGGGTTAACTTTATTTGTCTAATTATATCAGAAGAGGGTATGAGAATCAGGCAGTCTCTGATGACGCTTGGTCATGCGCTTATGCTGAAGTGTTGTGGATTCTCATAGGCCAAATCTATTTAGGAGCGTTCACATCTTCTCGTGACAAGCATACCTTTGTCAGTGAACAGAACATATGTTGGAAGCAAGACTATGCTGCATTGCTAGCAATCCTTGTTTAACATTAGAAGCCCCGGTGGCCTAGTGGTAAGGTACCGGTTTCGTAACCAAACGGCTCCAGGTTTCGAAATCCGATTCTACTGAAGATACGCCGTGTTTGTAGGCCGGTTGTGCATCGAGTCTGATGTGGGTCAAATGTCTTCTCGCTGGTGTGGAGCGGAAGTTTGGGGAGGGAAGTGTTAGCTCAGGTGTCCTCATCATCTGACCACGATTAAAAATAATGAGGTCAGTCCTGAAATAGCCTATAAAACGGAACGTTATTATGACTAAACAAAAATAAATCTCTTTTAACTTTAGAAACACACTGGTTTAAGGCACACCAATATTTCACGAATTTGTGCAAGTACTGCGTCCACTTACATAAAAGACCACTTCTATCGCAGATTTGTGTGATATTCGGTACAGACCTCAATGCGCGCAACTTGCGAGTTATCCAACTTCAACTATTCAGTTCAAACCCCACAGTACAAATCCTCAAATAGCTTAGGGTGGGACTCGCGTCTGTATAGGAAACATTCAACAATGCAAATGTACAACTGCTCGCCCATTCCCATTTGCTCACTAAGCACTAAATAATGTCTCACCATTACTATATAATTTAGTTTTAACTTTTATTACGTCTTTGACTGATATAATTATAGATCATCATGCAGGGTTTCCACTTAAATGAGGGCCACCCCCTTTAACTTCAGAACGTAGTCATAAAAGTAGCGTCTAGGTATAGTAAAACATCTATGCGCTATCCGATGATACAACTTACAACGCCATCTAGTGGCAAACTTCGAAGTTAGTGTTCCTGTCTCGAAAACAGTACAAAATAAAGGAAAAATAACAATTACAAAGTTGTAGAGAGTTATCAATTTAGTACAAAAACATATCTTGTGCATATCAATACTAAGAATAGAACGCTCAAATTGCACATTTTATGGTTCGCGATTTCCGTAACTGTAACGTCACAAAACGGGTTAAAAAGAGAAAAAACAATTAGTTATCACAAAAGATACCAGTGTTAAAAGTACTCTCCATCATTTATAATACAGATTTCAGCCATTGTTTGAATTTCACTTTGCACACGCTTTAGCATATAGGTAGTGCGCTGGCAATATTTTCGGAAAGGTCCATACACCTGCTGTTTGAGTTATTCCCACAGGAAAAGTATAACGGGGTCATTTATTCCCGAAAAATAACCTTCTCTCCTTTTGTTCATGTCTTGTGATGTCACAATTCTGGAAAAACGAACAAACAAATCCCCATTTTAAGCGTTTTGATCTTCTTATTAATGGGCACAAAGTGTCTTTTTGTACTAAATCGATAACTCTCTACAACTTTAATTGACATTTTCCCTTTCTTTTGTACCGTTTACGAGATAGGAACGTTAACTCCGAAGTTTGCCACCAGGTGACGTTGTAAGTTGTCTCATCGCATAGCGCATAGACGTTTTACTATACCTAGACACTACTTTCATGACTAAATCTGTCGTCGTTCAAAAGTTAAAGGGTGGTTGGCCCTTATTTAAGTGGGAACCCTGTATGTACCCTTCAGCTCTCTCATGTGATATTCCGGCATGTATATTCCTATGTAGATCACTCAGTGAAAGTGCTTGTGGAGGAGAATTATCGTAAATGCTTTGGGAAACCACTTTTCTGAGACCATGGGAATTAAATGAGGTAATAATATGGTTCGTAGGAAAGTTGAATATTCCGATATTAAAAATATATACTTGTCGAAAACAATGTCTTGGAGCCATTTCGTAAAGATTATTTCTCGAAATCCCAATACATCTAAGATCTAATTTAATTTTATTCAATTACATAAAAATGGGGCATTAAAATATGACAATTCATTTAAGTCATATTTGCAATCTTTCGTCGAAAAATACTA
>BGPR01000564.1:365510-384777 GCA_013235015.1 Araneus ventricosus | reverse complement strand
TAGAAATGTGGGTAAAAAGTAAATTATTTACTACAATTATGTATTAAATATAAGGCTTTCCGATTTAACCAACTGTATTCTGATCTCCACCATGTTCTCAGCTTGGAAAAGCTGTTGACTGACTTGGCGATCATGTTCAATATTTTTCTTCCCAATTAAAAATGTATCGAAATGGAGAAACCTGTAGAAAACTCAGGTACACACTGAAACGAGAGATATTACGCCCATTTTCAAAGCGTGGATAATAAATGAACTAAGATTCTCCATACTTACGTCTCACCTTTTGGTTTCGAAAACCAAGATATTTCTAGTTTTTATTCTTGTCTTCTATCTGCAGGAAATAAATTGATATTAATAATTTCAGACAGTTCTTTTACCTCGAAATCTGACAAAAAATAGCCTAATATTCCCTAAATTCACACCAAATCTTCAGTCACTGTTAAATGGTAAGTCTTTAGTGATATTTTTATTGCTACTGAGAACATTTTATTACAATCGTGTTTATTTGTTCGGATAAAATTAAAATAATTTACTAGTAGCAGAAATAAAAAGTAATTTAAAACGAACAAATGACATTTCAAATAAATCAAATAACATTAAGGTACAAATTCAAACTAATGTTTGTAAGCATTTTCAAAATTATTTACCATGAAGAATAGTAATTAAATGAAGAGGAAAACTATTAACATGCACTTCGCTTTTGTACAAACCACGTGTCATCTGAAATTCAGATATAAATAGAATATTAGAATATTCACTTCAACCTACTACAAACCTAAGCTGAGTGTACTACAAATCTCCATCGTGCTTTCAGCTTGGAAAAGCTCCCGTCACATTTCACGATCCTGTTCCACATTTTTCCTCCGTCTTAAAAATATATTGCACCAGAGAATCCTCTTCAACAACTCGACAAAAGTCATTCGACTTCTCATACAAAAAGAAGGAGGCATTCCTCCTTACCTCCAAGTGAACCTTTAAACATTTTTTTTACCCCTGTTCGGTCCACAAAACCAGATAAGAGAGAATCCTTCCTTTTTTCTGGTACCACCTCCCGCCTGCTACTTTTTAGACTGATACTCCTGATATACTACAGTAAAGTGACTAAGGTATACATTGAACAGAGAGGGGTCGGGTGAAAGAAGAGGGAGGGGTGGAGTATCAAAGTTTCTTACATGGTCCATCTCAAATAGGTGGTCGCTGAAAGTATAAGCGAAAGTAGATGGCAGTGCTTCGCCGCTTGTCCCTGGAGTCTTTCCTCGCCTCTAATGCATTGAAGCATTTCGAGTAGAGGGGATGGTGTAAAAAGTAGCAGGTGGGAAACCATCGATCTCATTCCGTATGGAAGTTTCTGCAGGATAATTAAACATGTTTCGCTAGAAAATTATAATAACAAAATTTGATATTTTTAAATTCCCGTGAATACGATTGCGGTTCATAATTTATTAATTACTTCACATTTTAAACACAATATTAGGACATTTAAATTTGATTTTTGGTGCATTCCTTCACAATTTATAAAAAGAGCATTAGAATTCTTGGTTGATTTTTACTTTAATTGCACTCGGAATTCATAAAAATAACATTAAAATGATTAGTTGATTTTTAGTCTGATTGCAATCGAAATTCGTAAAAAAGAAAATTCGAATAATTGGATGGTTTTTACTGTAATTATATGTTTTGTACTAAGTTAAACTCAAATGAGGTATCAGTTACTTATCCAATGGCAATCGTGGTACAATTTTTATGGAACGTTGCGTTCTCGGAATATTCACATGTGAAACTCTACGATAAGAAAATGAGAAATAGGTTTTCTTTATTATTGTCATACACCCATAGGACTTCTACTTACTTTATTTAAAATGGAAAATTATTTTGCTGATTGAGAAACGCATGAAATTTCTTTTCTGAAGATTCCAAAAAGAAATTGCCACTATGTTTTTGTCTTAAACGTAACGGAAAAAATAACACATTTCCGTATCGATTTTCAACAAGATATGATGTTTAAGTGTCGGTTGTCAAATCGGAAATTAACTGTGTCCAAAGATATTTTTTAAAGTGGCATTTAACTTCCAATAGACCAAAATTCTTACATCCATGTCAGATATCCAAATGTTTTATATTTTAAAAGAATTAAAAGGGCAGGAATTAATGTCTTTTCATTTGGTTCCGAGTTAACAGAAGAGTGCTTGTCCGGTAATGGTAAGCACTAGAGAATTGAAATTTTGTAGATAGAAGCATTGTTTCTTTGGTTCTTGGGAAATTTCACTCCGTAAATGATCCATTTCATTCACTGCACTTCGACCATCTTTGCTTCCATAACACGAATGCACGCTAATAATACTCTTGAGTTTGATCATGACACACACGCAGTGAGCTCTTTAACATCTCGAAACTCTTTCCTACTCGAATAAGTCTTAGTCGTCCAAACAGGCAGGAATTCGATGACGCTAAGTTGGCACTGCTCGGGGGTTGCAGCATCAATGTTCATAATAAATTACCTATCTTCTGAATTGTCATTTGTGCAGCATATGGTCCAGCGTTATCGTAATGCAATTTCACATTCGTTGGTGTAACTGTTGTTTATTTGTTCCTAGGTTATTCTGCAGCTTGTTCAAGGACGACCACTTTTGTTCTTTGGTCATGGAGGTTACAAGTTATGAAAAAAAGAGAAGGAAGTCTATGAAAATCATACACATTCCTGTGATTCCAAAAGAATGTCGCCATCAATTTATTGCATGACCCGGCTTGGGTAGGTTTGGTATGGGATTTTATGGTGCAAGAGTCAGATAATGGCTATTACTCCGACAAGTACATATTTATTTTACATGACCTGGCAAACTCAGCTTCTTTCGAAAAGGAGAGCCTGAATGCCTCCATTCAGGATCTGTCTAGAGGAATTCGATCGCTGCACATTGGCGTAGTAGGATGCGATGGTTAATTATTTATAGTAGATTATCGACAACAACGGGAATTGAGGATTAGATATACGAGATGTGGTAAAGGACTAATGCTTCTGCCTACAAAATTAAATTAAATAATATTATAAAATATAAATTTAATGAAATAAAATAATGAACACGAAATGCCTTTTCTCGCTTGTGATAAAGCGAATTGATTTCTTATTTAAGCCAAACGAAAACAGAGGGAGGAAAGCAAAGAAGTTGGAGACAGAAGACGATTGAGATAGTCTGAATTCCCCTGTGATAGGGATGGGTTAGTGGGTCTGCAACCCCAATAGGGACCCAGGAAAGACGTTCTACACTATTTATTCTATATTTTGGCATGTTCACTGAGCGATTTTCAGTTCATATTCGAACTTTCCTGAGATGCAGGTCGAAGCACTCTTTCGACGTGAGATTTCGGGGAACGAAAATGGTGTTCAGAACTGAATTACCGTATTAAGATGTGATTTGAAAATATTCTTTTATCTTTTATTGCATAATATCAGAGAAATTTGGGTAATTTACGAAAAGGAAAGAAATGGTAGATTTTGAGATAATTGCATGGGGTGCTACAGCTTTTAATTCTCAACTGATAAGCAGTCACCCGATTATAGAAAAAACCCCGAATATTTTTCTCTGAAACTTAGAATAAAACTAAAATATTAACATATTTAGCATTACTTAGCGTATTTTAAGTTTCAAATGGGAGTAGAAATTCTCATAGAAAACCTTATTTTTAATTTCTTCATTTTCTTTCAAAAATATTTTATTCACCATAAAAATGTCAGTTAATAATACCTTTCAAATTCACCATTAAATGTGGTAAAACCTTAAAACTCAGAAATGAAGATTGATGCAGAAACGCATCCTTTTTTATTGTAAAGCTTATAATGAAAAATGATGCATGAAAACTAAATTTTAAATGGGAAATTCTATTCCTTTAACTTCCCACAGAATTATAAGACTACTAACTCGTTGTGAAACTTCTGTATTAAATTGCGCATATTTAGCAATTCAGTCTTTAAAATAAGGAAATTCGTAGAAACTACCATAAACTGAAAAAAAGATAAAGAAGAGCACATAAACTTTTGAACAATTTCGTAATAATTCAGAGCGAAGCAAACCAGACTTTGGAAAGTATTGAAGAATATTTTATTGATTTATATATATAGGGAATAACATATCTATGATACAAGACTGAATTTTCATTTTAAATATAAACGAAAAGGAAGTATATATTTCAGAAATAGTTTGATAAAGTTTCTAGAAAATATTGAGATACTCTATTACAGTATTCAATTTTGATCTCATTTTCCGTGAGAACCTTATATCTTATATCTTATTTCAGAGAAGTACAGTTATGGAAGAAAAAAAAATATTCAAAAGTAAGCTTCTTTTCGTAAGCTTAACTTCGTAACCATTTGAAATTTGTTATATGAGGCGCCCTGTTATTCACTTGTAAGAGGGACTACCTTTTAAAATAAATATGAAGTATCTTATCTTAATCGTATTTCGTATCAGCAGCTTTTAACGTATTAGGGCAAATTCAAACTTGTTTATAAATTTGAATTTTGTTGAGTGTTCAGGATGCAAAGGATCTCTCTCGGATCATACGAACGTGTAGGATAGAGTGTTGTTCAATTGACCGATTGCACCTTTGATTACCTCATTCTGCGCTGACAATTAGTGACAAAATTTGGTAGTGTGTGTGTTTAGACAAAGATCATCCACAAATTGCTTTGTTTAGATAGTTGCTATTTGAAAGAAATGCTTACTGTGCCGAATAAAAATATTTAGCTTATTTCACCTCCGAAAAGTCAGTATTGCAAACGTTGCTTTTTGCCTCGTAACGTTTTTTGATACTAATAAGAAATGACATTAGAGTATGCTTACTATCAGAAGGTTAATAACCTCGTTCCACAGGTTTAGTCCTGTTTTTTTTTCTTCTTCTTTTTTCTGCTTGTCAATTTCTGTTAGAATTTAGAGCCGACCAAGTCTGCGGTAGCATGAAACCACGTTATCTAAAATGTCTTGCACATTTTGGTGACCCTCCGGAGGGAAGCATATATATATATAAGAAAATATAGTACGAAAACATCTCGCGGGACCTCAGCACTATCCTGACAATGGACTCGTCTCCGGGACCAGGGGCGAGGTGTTCCGTAATCAAGAAGAAGAGCATGCTTACTGTAGGCAGATTAATAATTTCATTTTGTGCATACTCTGGTTTTTATGTTGCTAACCAAAAATGAGTTATAGTATTTAAATGTGAAACTGTGCCGTGTTGTATCTTTGACTACCCTGGTGTGTTGTTCCTTTGACAGGTCAGAGGTACAATATCTCTTATTTAGTGAAACTAGGGATACTTGATATAAGATGATTTTCTCAGATAGTGAGATAGTTGATAATTTGTGTGTGCTATCTCAATTCGTATGGTTTATTGAAAGGGATTTCCATTTCAATCAGAAGAGCCATTGTAATGGTATGTTGTAAGCAAATATATTTTCCGGTGCTATAGCCTTAAAGAAACTGTAGCAGCTATCTTTTCTAATTTAAAAAATTTTCGATGGCTTCCATTCCAACCCTCTGACAAATGGAATTGCGATGAAGCCGGGATAAATACAGTTCATGAACCTCCTAAAGTACTTGCACCGAAAGGGAAAAAGCAAATCGGTGGGAAGATCTCCGGTGAAAGAGAAACATTGGTAACAATAATAACCGCAATAAGTGCTTCAGATAATAACATTCCCCCTATGATTGCATTCCCGAGGGTGGACTTCAAACTATTCATGCTAAATGGAGTTCTACCCTGTGAAATTGGTGCAGCCAACCTTTGGATGGTCTAACTAGACTATTTTTCTTCAGTTTTTTAAGTACTTTATCGATCATATCCTACGAAGGTCTGAAACACCTGCTCTGTTACTCCTTGATAACCCCGAAACTCACGTGATTATTCCTGTTATTGCGATGGCCAAATAAAAGGGTCTGATTTTTATGACCTTTCATCCTCAAACCATTCATCGAATGCATCCACTTGACAGGGATGTATTTGGCCCATTCAAAACTTATTAGAACCAAGCAATGAACAAATGGATGTTAACTCTAGGTAACATTGGTAAATCTGTTACCATATACTATGTGGCCACAAATTGGCTGGAATTGCTTTTACCAAATATATGACTCCAAATAATATCATGAAAGGGTTCAGAAATTATATTACCAAATAATATCATCATTATCATTAAATGGAACAAATCCTGTTACATTTAATGAGTATATTTTTACTGATGAAGAGTTTCTGTCTTTATCTGTAACAAACAGTAAGATGATTCAGCCAGCTCTCATGAAAGATTCAACAACTGCAGATTCATCAACACAGATTCTGGCCCAAAGTCCTGTCAGTCTAAATAGATCATCTACCTCTTCAGTTATATCCCCTGAAAATGTGAGGCCCTTGCCAAGACTCAACAAAGAAAAAGAACATGTAAAGGAAGGCCCGGAGATCATAACAGAAAAATTAGCCGTATAGGCTTTGAAATCAAATGATGACCCAAAATGGAAAAATATGGAAAGGGACTCAAAGGAAATTCTGCTGCTTTAACAAAAAATACTAAGAGAAGGCTTCCTAAAAATGATGGTAGACTTTTTAATCTTTGAGGTAAGATGTTCATTAAATAGTAGCATAATGAATATATTATAAAAGGAACGAATCTTTTATAAACTATGGAATCTTGTAAATATCTTGGTTGCATAAAAACTTGAGTTTTAATCAAAAATAAATATCTTATTGTTTTCATGTGGTTAAAAGTAATTTTCTTATTTATGTTTGATCGGGACTTATTTTGAAAACAAAGGTGCAGCACCCCCGGTCAGAGGTACAACACTATGATGAATACCTGTGACCACCCTGTAAGGTTTTAGAAAAATAATTAAAAATGTTAAAATTCGAAATTTTGGTCTTTTAAAATATGTAACAATTTTTTTTATCAAAGCAGAGTTAAGGATAGCACTCGCAACAGAATAGAGATCTTACAAATGAAGCCAATAAAAAATTAATACCAAAAATCGGTCAAAGGTACTATACTCTCCCCTATCAAAACTAACTTAGTGGAAACCCTAAAGCTTGGCACCGTTATATTTACAATCGATAAGCTGGTGACACTGTCATATTAACATCGGTAATTATTATAATGGGATTTGGGACTTTTGTGTGTGTTAGTCTGCGATTAAATATGTGAATGAAAAAGTTTCTTATTTAGCTCTGTAGAGCTAAAGTAGATGACAGCGTAAGAATCTACTTGCTGTGATAATGACCAGTAATCTTGCTAAGTCAATGTGACAACGACCAGTAAGTAATCTAGACAAGCCAGTGTGCCATGCCATATTTACACCAAAAGCTTCTTGATTCATCATTAGCCTATCTGTAGTTTAGTAAGGTAAACATTCCATTTTGAGGTAACACGAGGGCCGTTTATTGGGACGAAATTAGTAAATTTGTGTTATGTTCAGATGACAACTTCAGTTGAGCTAGCACGTAAATCTAGTCTCAAACTTCTGAGCCACACTTGTATGAACTCTCAACATCAAATTTAGCGTCCACCAGGCCCATATACACGACGTAAATTTGGTGGAATTGGGTTTCGAACCTTAAACCGCAGTTTCGAAGGTTGGAGGTCTTGAAGCCAAGACCTTACCACCAGGCCACCGCATCTCCAACTCCTGCGATGTGGTATAGAAAAACATATTCTTCTGAGATGACTTTTTCTAATCTTGTGTGTGGTGGTCTACATAATCGCAGATCATCACACACGTAGGATTACAAAAACCCACCACAGAAGAACATTTTTTCTATATCACTGTATTATTCAACATAAAAAGTAAAGATTTTAATTACTGTTCTATTCTCAAGAGTTTTATTTACATTCGTTGTGATATTCGATCACCGAATTGATTTTATAAAATTTATTCCATAAAAATAAATTATAGAATCTCTATGAAACATATTTTCTTTTACAAAAACATATCTTGCCTGTTTCTATGAAAACATTCCCCATTTCCCATTCCCCTTCGACACAATTTTGAAGTGCAAAAAAGAAAGAAAACACCACCTTATAAAAGTTAATAATCAGCATTTTTTATATAATACTAAGAAGTGACTACAGTCTGATGAAAATAAAAATTGTAAATTGATTTTTAAATAAGCTCTTAAATTGGAGCTTTAGTTTTTTTCGATTTCTTACGTTTTTATTTTTAAAACTAAAATTAGCGACTGATCTTCTCTGCTTTATTCAAAAGAGTTTTGAACAGCTTTGAACTTTAATTTTTTTCACCACTTTTAACAAACATTGAGTATCTCAAAAAATTGGAAAGCTTTTGCTAAATGATCAGATTTGACGCATAGTCGCAATTTCTCCAAGCTCATAAGATGCTTATGTTCATTACTTATAGAGATAGTCAGAGTTCGTGAATAAATTAACTTATACATCATAATTCGTGTGTCGGTTTTTTAAAAATCAAACTCATGCTCTGGTCAAACTATTTTCTAAGACTTTGTAAAGTTTTATGATATTTTAAGTACCTGAAAAAATCATTTAAAACTTATAGTAAATTTTTAATAAAAGTACTTTGACTCTATATATTTATTATTCTCTAAAGTAACCTGGAAATCTTTTTGTATGTTTTAAACTCTATTCAGTTTATATATTTTACATTTCGTATTCATTTTTATTTGATTATTCAGTTTAAAATTGCTTTGTGGAACAATTTTTCGGGACACTTTTCTTTTGTACACAAATCCACTATTCCAAGAATATTACAAATTGTGCTCTTTTTAAATTATATAACAGATTGTAATTATTCAAATTAAAAAGAACAAAGAACAAGAATTGGAGAGATGTATCGATTATATTGATTTGAAAATCTTATACTAAATGGAGAATTTAAAGTGGGAAGATCCTGCCTTGCACATTTTTCACAAACACTGTCACGGTAGTGTAGAAACTTTATATTTTCTGTAAATTAAGGATAGTTTGTATCGACCAGGCAGCAAGTTCAGAGTCATTTTAAATACTGTTGATAAACTTTGAGATATCTCAGAAATGAATTTCATGGACTTGGTCCACTTTCACTGTCAACCCTCCAAATATCCCATTTCTTTTTCGTGTCCTTCAAACTTTATCATGTTTCTGGGTTTATCATTAAATTTCATCTATTTTGTAGCTTTATGGCTCATTGAACGATGTTCAGAAAGTAATAGTTATTTATGCAATAGTAATGTTGAAAGTAGATTTTAAAAGTTTAAAGAAGATTTAAATAGTACCATGCGGACCAAAGATGGATACAAAAAAAAGTTACAAGGGTGTGATGGTTTGAAATAATATCAATCTCCCCGCTTGAATTTACACAGCTGTTTATTAACATAAAGACGACAAAAAAGAGATGATGATGCTGAATAATGTACAAGTGCTGTGGTTACAGGTTTGGCGATGTTTGTTGTTGTTGTTTCATGTCCCCCTGGCCCAAGATTAGACCAGGTCCATGACACCATGTCGCTCTCACAACTCCACAGGTCCTTTGCCCTCCCCACTCCACAGCTGCCTCGCAGAGGCGCCAATGCAGTCAATGATATGGGCTGGAGAAGCAGAACAGGAACAAGGGCAAGAAGAAAAAGTCTTTTCCTTATCGATGAATTTTAAGCTTTTAATGTGTCCACTACGCAACCTGGCCAATGCAGTCTGAGCGGAACTTGTGCCTACGGACTGTAGAGACAGACCAGGACGGTTCCCGGCATACCAATCATGTGTGGGAGGATTTCTCCAAGCAGAATTTGCTATAGCCTTGTGAATAGAATATATTTCGGACGTGAAGAGTTCGCTAGAGGATGCAGAAGGAAGAGCACTTCCCTCTTTTGCAAGCACGTCTGCCTCCTCATTGCCAAATACTCCAACATGGGATGGAATCCATTGGAAGCAAACTCTACTTTTCTGCGAAAGTGTTGCAATTTTGGAAACAACCTCTTGACCGGTTTTTTCTCGAATTTCCGGCCAATTTTTTAAGTATTGAATTGAACTCTTGCTGTCCGTCCGGTTTGGTGATGAATCGGAAATGGTATCCAGTGTCGGAGAGTTCACTTCACTAGCATATCGTACCACTGTACTCAGACAATCTTCTCGCTTGCGACCACCTACGCGCGGTCAGTTGCTGCACATTATTGAGATATGGAATCTCCCCTTCACAGTTGCCAGTCTCCTACTCGAGAGTTCTCCTTTCTTCCTCGGTTCTCCTCTCTCGTCTGCCCCCTCACTCTGAGTGACATAGAGCCGTTACAATATGAGAGTCGCTGTGCCATCTGGCGGTGACGGGCACAAATCCGACAGTAATAAAAAATTATTTATTGTCATTAGACGGAAAATACAAACGGAAATTAAGAGGCATACTTGCTGATTCACTTTTCCACATAATCAACAAATCTATTTAGGCATTTATCTGAACGCAGGACAAACTTTTTAAACCCATCTGGGTAGAAATAACGTCCCTACCCATTGAGCCAGTTCTCGGCAGCAATTTCCACGTCACTGTCTGAAGATAACCTTGCTCCAGATAAGTAATTGGAATCCAGATTGGATGCCGAATCTGGGCTGTATGGAGAGTGATTCCAGACTTCCCACTTGAACTTATGCAGCGATTCTTCAGTTTTGAAAGCAGTATGGGTATTACCATGCAGGAAGATGACACCATCGCTCAACATTCCTTTTTCCGAAATTGAAAGAACACTTATCTGGAACAAGGTTCTCTTCAGACAGTGATGTGAAGTTTGAGTTTGTTTTGTTTTCCTGGCACAAGAGCCATAGTTGGCTATACTGCGCCAAACTATTTTAACAGTGATGTGAAAACAGCCGCCAAGAACTGGCTCAGTGGGTAGGGACTTATTTAATCCGACTTGGTATAAATCAAGTTGGTCCTGCATTTAGATAAATGCCTAAATAGATTTGGCCATTGTATGGAAAAGTGATTAGCAAGTATGCCTCTTGATTCCCTTTTGTATTTTCTGTCTAATGATGACAAAAAAATTGTATTACCCTTGTAAACTTTTTTTTATCCATCCTCGTGTGGCGGCCATGAGAGGGCGTCTCCTTCTATAAGAATTAAAGTGAAATGCTTTCTTGTAATCGTGTATTTAAGCGCCATCGAACCAAGCGATAATGACTAGACAACGAGTAGTTCATTTTGAGTTTGAGTTCTTCAACTGGCAGCGTCAGTCTTCAGATGCTATGGATGTTCCAGACTCGGCTTCCTGTGTCTGCTGAAGTATTTGGTTATGCAGTTCCAGATTTCTGGCTGCACTAAAGCATCGTGCAGTTCTAATTGAGCCCAGCGATAATGTGTCTAATGTTATCTTATTTAGATTCTCTCGTTCGCTGGGAATGATCCAATAAATCATCGCATCGAATTGTATAATCTATCTCTGATCATCTCATTTCTTTTTAAGCTGAATTTATTGTTGAATTTTATTATTAATGTTGAATTTATTTATTAAGTTTATTGTTATCCATCATTGTCTAATGATTTATGGAGTCAGAAATACATGCTGATGGTTACACTCGTAATATAGAAAGTACAGTGGTACCTCCCTTAACGGACACCTCTAATTAACGGACATTTTTACGAGTCCCAATCCTTCTATATAGGACAATCCATGTTATTCCCTCTGGATAGCGGACAGGTATTTTTGAAAAACTTTCAATTATTTTGGCAAACCTTTCAAAATTATTCTAATATACAAGATAAAAATATATGTTTCATATATCAAACAGAAGTGAAAAAACTTTTTTTATAAAAAGTTTGTCCTCCCCAATAGCGGACACCTCCTAAAAACGGACAAAATTTTTGGTCCCCTGACTGTCCGCTTTTCGGAGGTACCACTGTAGTAGTAAAAGCCAATTCCATTTTATTTTGTACATGAAAGTTTTAAGTTCTTTAGACATTAGTTTTTAATTCGAACAAGTGTTTTTGTGCACACATGCAATTAGATTTGCATTTTAAAAAACTTAAAACAGCAAATAAATATTATTAAATAAATATAAAGCAAAAAATAATGCATTGAAAAGATCTTCATATACTTTTCTGAAAGTCACTTCAGTTCAATTCAGAAATTTATATTTTGTCTATTTTATTTCTGATAAAGTGAGTATCAATTTACATTAATAGCGAAAGCCAAAATCAAATAACGCTCTTGCATTATTCTTATTTTTATTCTCATAAAAGTTTATTTTCTTAAAAGAAGCTTCTAAGAATTTTTTTGAATGCAATCCATGTCGAGTTTCTATAAAAGCGTCTTCAGGTGAGGTGAGAAAAGACTAAAATATTCATGAAAGATGCCTCTTTCGTTCATTTTCCGATAAATAAAAGATGAGAAATGTAAAGAATGTGAGAGAGTTGACAATTATATGTTCAAAGCAGAATATAATATAAAAAATGGTGGAAATAAAAAGCAGGCATAAGAAAATGTCTCGGCAAGTATTACTTTTCTTAATTCCTGCAATTCTTATCGCAAAACTTTTCTTGAAATATAGATCTAGGTTTTATTGCAACAAACAATTTTTCACTTCAGATAATCGAATGAATAGGATAATAGCACTGCGTCACAAACAGTTCTAGTGCCTTGTGTTTCAGAAAGTTAAAAATTAAAGCTTTTAATTTTTCCTGATGTGCTAGAATTGAAATTTGGTACACTTAAAAGGTTTTCAATGACGATACACTATTTTAATGTTTCCGGGGTTTAATTATCCAATTAATTAGTTATCCAATTATTATTAAATTAAAATTTGATTCTGAAACAGTGGCACAGCTGTTACTGATTTTGAGAAAAAAAATTTATTTCAAGATTGAAAAGTACACTGGTGCCCAAAAGATAAGCAATATTCTTAAGACGTGAAAAATTTGGATTTAACTTGGATACAATAGTTCACAATCAGTTGCGGAGAATCGCACATCATGAAATCGTCGGAACTCGCATTTTACAGTGAAGATTTGGTCAGGAGGGCATTTAGAGGGCAAGAGAAAGCAACAGAAATAATAATAATCGGAAATTTTTCCGCACTCCCACCACTTGCAGAGTTTTAAACCAAATTGTATTAAACTTAGAGAATATTTGACAATATGTTAGAGAAGCATTGTATAAAAGTTTGAAGTAAATACCTTGAATATTAGAGAAAATATGAGTATTTGAAGTAAATATTTTTTACTGCGCACGTGCGAATCGTAACGTAATTCTTTTTCATAATTTCGGATCTATATGTATAGGGCAACTTATATAAAAATTTCAGTCCAGTACCGTTAGTACTAAACTGAACTCAGTACTCAGAAAGATATCAGCATTGCAAGAGCTGAATTGCTTTTGTATCTCTAAGAGAAACGATATGATGTTTTTTTTTTCCCCTTAAATCAATATTTTTTAACGACCCTGTATAATGTTTCATAATTGTACATTTTTAATCATTTTCATACGCCGAGTGTGGCTAGTGATAATTAATAAATAAGTGATTTGCACGAGCTCCACTAGATGTCGCGCGCTTTGTCGCTGATTTCTCTCGAGGCACGATATCCATTTTTGAAGAATACTTATCTCCGCTTATCGCCCAGTTTGAGAGTACTTTCAAGATGATAATATGTATAAATTCACAAGGATTCAAGTTCCATTTGATCCCACTTCTCTGTCAGGATTTACTGCCGCAGAAGAAAAAAAATCTGATTAAGTTGCCTTGTAGCAATTTATTTTTAAAAAAATAGCACAGCTTTGAACTAATCGACTTTTAGTTGAAAGTAAGAGATGAACATGCATTACTAGTAATTCTGTGAACAGTAAACCTCATGTTCTCCTTCCTCCCTCCCTCCCTCCCCCCCAAAAAATATAACGTCTGTTCTTCATAATAGTCTTTAATAGTTTATTTTGTCATTCATTATGAAGACAATATTCTTTCCAGGGACCCCAGACAATATAATTTGTCTCTCGAGGAGATATCTTCTTTGCACCCCATATATGAACTATCTTACAAAACTATAATTACAACCTTAAACCAATCAATGTACAATATTATACATCTGTATTGTGTCCACATATTACTCACTGTATTTACAAAAAATAAATTCATTAACTTATTAATAAACTCGCATCAAAAATTTATTGAAACAAAGTTGTAAAAAAATTTAACATCGAGAGCGGAGGTAGTCTTCAGATTTTTATAACATGAACCGTTTGGCTAGAAACGTTGAAAAAACATACTTTCAAGAAAAGAGAAAATAAGATTAAATGGAAAGAAAAAAGTAGAAGACAACTCTCAGTATTGAACTAGGATCTTATCTCTCTTTTATTTTCTCGTATGTGAAGTATAGAAAGAAAAAGTATTGTAATCGTTAAAAATTCGAACTCGAGATTCTGATGGCCCTAAGTCCGAAAAACACAATTTTGGAATTATATGTTTCTATGAACACGATAACTCAAAAACAGCCTGAGCAAGTGGGATGAAATTTGGCATAGTCTTCACACAAGATTGGCAGATTTCTATCAAATTATTTTGGACGAAATCTGTGTATGGAAAGTCTGGATCTGTCCGTGTTCATGTGAACACAATAAATCAAAACTTAAATAGTAAGATAGATAAAATATGGTACACAGTTTTTTCATCAGGAATGTAGGAGCGTATCAAATTTTGGACCAAGTCCGTGAAAGGGTCGATTGTCTGTCGGTCTGTATAATAGCATGCTTATGAACACTGTAGCTGACTTTGATAAATAAAATTTGGTATGTGGTCTTCTACCTTTAATTGTAGATCTGTGTCCAATTTTGGTTTCAATCTGTTCAAAAAGGGCGCTCAAATTGCATATTCGGTTTCATAACCATTCTTCGACGCAAAAAAGGGCGTGACTGCTTGGTTCGTTTTTCTCCACCGGTGTTAGCGAATGGCGTTTGTGACTGTCGCTTGGCGTATTTTTTCTCCGCCCATGTTTGAAAGTATACGAGAAAGTTTAGGGGAAACCATTCCCGCTGGTTTTATGTTAGTTATTTACAAAAATCTTTGCTTCAATTAGTATTAGCAAAATTATAGTCATAGGTCTGCTTTTATCAACATTAAAAATTGCAATTAAATTCTGTTTTTATCAATATTAACAAAATTACAATTAAATGTCACGCCTTTACCAAAATGATTAAAATACTTTAATGGTGTCAAACTCGCCGTTGACTCGCTAAAACATTGAAACTGTTTAAACGGCCACCATCTTGAAACGGAATCAAAAAATAAAAATGCCCACATATACGACGTTTTTCTATGACCTCAAAGAACCATATGCCGAATTCGAAAAAAATCGAACTATGTGTTTCGTCTTGACTGCATAACAAAGTTTGCAAAGAACGTTCGAATTAAAACAGATACCTGTTTTTTTTTTATTGCCCACGCCGACCCTGCTTACACAAAGGGTGTAAAGCAAGTCACGAGTCGGCGGGAAGAAAAAAAACAGCCCCCTTACTTCGCTCGGTCAATAAAATTCACTATCAGAACAGAACGCCGTCTCTTATCCCCGTACCCGTGACCATACCGGCCACTGAACGGTTTGATGGGCAAGACACGGGAATTTTATTTAAGAAAAAGAAAAACAAAATAGACAAAAAGAAGGAAATATATACACTATGTACAGCACATGCATTTTCACTTTTACACTATTAGTTCGTAAAGTCTTCTTTTCTTTAGATGTTGAAATACCTTTCTTTTATTTGAAGGGGGGAATGTCCGGTAATTGAGCTACTACGTTCAGCTCGCTGGAAAGTTGAAGGCTAGGGAGGCCGGAAAAGATCTCTGTTTCCGCTAATGAATTTGATAATCCCACAATTTTTTTTAAAAAACGAACGACAAAAAGATGCTATTATCTCAGTGTTACCTTAAAATCCTTCGCGAAATTTCTTCCGCAAAATTAGCATCATTCATAACTTATTTTATTTCAATTATATCTTAAAATATTTTTTAATTGATTTCATATATGGAAGGTTCAGAATTAAAGCGCATCAAATCCATGAGACTCATTTCTGAGAAAACAGATCTCAACGTTGATTAGCTGCATTTAAAATAACTATGGTCTTGTAATTGTTCTTGCTCAATGGTGTATAAAAAATGGTCTACGACCCTTGAATCATTATTACACAGAAAATATAACATTTCTATCTGCCATGGTAGTATTGGTGCAAAATGGGCAAAAAAACTGAAGTTGGTCCACTTTAACTCTGAACATATCTTATACAGCGAATAAGCTTCCATAAATAGAGTATTGGGTAATGAAATTTTTGAAGATGGCATAATAAATTTAAATTGGGCAAATAATACTCTTGAAAAAAGTTAATTTCGATTGTTTTGCAGTAGCTTTGATGACTACTATTCAGCAACGGATTCCGAGACTGCCACTTTTGGACGCTTTTTACACCGGAAAGGGGTGTCAGGCAATGAGTCATATGAGTTCATTTCCGGAGTTCCTTGTTAGATCACGCTCAATAAAATGTAAACATCACCCTTCCATTCTTCACTTTCCCCTATTTTGATGAAAATAACTCCGCCCGGCGCATGCCCAAAAACGCGGATGGTTTCCGAATCCGTTGCTATAATACAACTAGGTTGGAAGTTGAAAGTTTCGTCAGTTATTGTGTTCAAATTATTGTTATTTGACCGAAGCATTTAGCTTCACAATACAGAAAATAATATCCATAAAAAATACCTTTAATAACTAGTTTAGCCGCCATTATCCGGCTAGCTCACAGGAAGTGAAATCGACGGTTAAAATAAAGTTAGGCCATAGTTGAATTAAAGTAGATTTATTGTTCACACATCTACCACATAGAATTATTCTAGATTAACTAAGCTTACATTACGTTTACGTTACAATATTCAACTCTCTACGCATGTCGGGTTTTGTTCGTCCCTGTGAGAGGGATAAAAAGCACCTACTCGCACGAAGTCTTAAGTCACTCTGCCAAAGGTTCTTGCAGCGCCATCTACCGGCAGGAGGGCGAGACAAAATGTCATTGTCCCTCTAGAATATACAGTAAAGCAGGTTTATAACGATATTGTAGGGACTTAAAAATCCTTTTATAGACGGGCTATCGCTGTAGACAGTTTAAGCATTTGCGCAGCCAAGGTTTATGTACGTGTGCATGTACTAATAAGCTAACTAATTTTATTGTGCTTATTGATTCTTCTGACTAATACTCGCTGATATGAAATTGTATTTTATAAACTTTTAATTACTTAAACTCTTTGAGACCTTCAAAGTGAAAATTTTAGTTAGCACTTTTACGAATAATAAAAATATGCTTGAAAGGTAAATGTAAGCATGATTTTATTTCATAATAACGTCAATGTATGTTTTACATAATGTCTTCAAATACCATTGCTTTGCACCGCTCCATCGTAGTTTCACATCAAAAACGAAACCCAAGGAAAAAGTGGTCAGTCCGAAGGGCTAACTGTGAATGAATAGTCCGATGGTGTCCAGCCGTAGACAGGGGCAACATGCTTCTGCGCACATTCCAATAACTCACCCATCTCCTTACTGCAACAAGCTCCGATTTCTAGCCCCTTCCACCGAAACCCTCGTTATATGTCATTCAGGGCCATGAGATGTTGTTTTTCAATTTTAAAAAAAATCGGGATTGTAATGTATAAGCTTTCTAAAGAGGTAAAATTATCGTTATAGCCAAGTGCCTCTAAAAAGTGATTATCGCTGTAGACAGGTTCATAATACATAGGGTGAATAGAAATTCCGCCGGGACCAAAAAAAATCGTTATAGGCAGGTTTATCGCTATAAACAGTATCGTTACCCACAGGTTTCACTGTACTTACAATAATTACTAATCATTTAACCCTTTCAAGTTCACTACATGATTCTTTTTGGAAATTACTAAATTTATTTCAAAAATGAGTATTAGATTTGTTATGAATATGTAAAGGGAAAAAATTTAGCATTTTTTATTTTCAAGAAATTTGCGGTTTCACAGTGAAAGCAATGAACGGTAACGAGCTATTTTTCCTCCGAATAAGTTATCATCGAAATGCAATTTAAATTGTGTATTTAATTTATAAGTATACGTGAGTATTCAGGATATTCAGTCTTCATAAAATTCAACATTACTTTCGAAGATTCAATTTTAAAAAATATCAATTTGTGCAAGAACCCTCATCATTTTGTTTCTCTTAGATATCAAATACAATTTAACTCTTGTAATGACGATAACTTTGTGAATACTAACGGTATTGAACTGGAATTTTTATATAAGCTGGCCTATAAAAGTGGTTCTTAAGTTATGAAAGAAAAATTACGCTACGTTTCATACATGCGCAGTTAACCCTTTGAGGCGCAAGGCATTCAATTTTTTGAAATCTGATGAAAAGACATCATGAATGGGTTTAGTTTATTGTCTAGACATAGAGTCTACAAAAATTTTTTTGGGCCGCGGTGGCCTAGTGGTAAGGTCTCGGCACTGGGGCCGGAGGGTTCCAGGTTCGAGACCCGATTCCACTGAAGATCCGCCGTGTATGGGGCCTGTTGCACGCTAAATCATACGTAGTGGCCAAACGTCCTCCCGTTGGTGTGGCGTGGAAGTTTGGAGAGGGGGGTGCTAGCTCAGGTGTCGTCCTCGTCATCTGACCGAGGTTTAAAATTACGAGGTCCGTCCCAAAATAGTCCTCGTGTTGCTTCAAAACGGGACGTTAATATAACTAAACTAAACTTTTTTAAAAAAAACTTACTTCATTCCGAGGTGGGTTGTCCTCCTTCAGGGTCACCCCCTTAGATACAGCCACCTTGATACACTCAAAAAATATTGTTGAATCTGACAGAAAATCATAAATTAAAACTTCAAGAACATTGGATGAAAATTTTCAAGTTAATTTGCTAGAATTGTAAACTTTCAGAACTGAAAACATTTCTTATCTCTGAGTTAAGGAATTTTCCCAAATTTTATCTCTAATAATTCCGAAACGAAATTTCATAAGGCTGCTATATACATTCTAAAAGGAGCACTATTTGCCCTATCCTAAACCTATTATTTTCCATTTATAGTTGAATTTAACGGTTGAGAAGCGAGTGAAATTAGGTGTACCATCTGCTGACCCACTGCGCCTTAAAGGGTTGAAAAATGCTCAATGTGTGGTTTCGCTGCGAAACCAATGAACGCGAAAGGGTAATGGCCGAAGCTATTCGCACCACCGGTGTCTTGAGCATCTGCAGGCTATATAGTAGCTTCGCTTTTAGTAGCTTAGAATAGTAGCTTCGCTTTTAGTAG
>BGPR01000564.1:323813-365500 GCA_013235015.1 Araneus ventricosus | reverse complement strand
TAGTAGCTTCGCTTTTAGTAGCTTAGAATAGTAGCTCCGCTTTTAGTAGCTTAGAATAGTAGCTTCGCTTTTTCATTGAATGTTAGGATTCTAGGTTTTTTTTTTTTTTTAATCCCCAAAACGAGAATTTCCGCACGCAATGCCTGTGGCATTGCATGTGTGTTCCGGACGATTTTTTTAACTAAAAAAACACCAGCGGCTTCGCTTTCAGCAAAGCGGGAAAATAGTAGCTTCGCTTTTCCATTGAATGTTAGGAATCTAGGTTTTTTATTTTTTTAAATCCAAAAACGAGGATTTCAAGCGCATAACACGTGACGCAAACTAAATTTCAATAACAATAAGAATAACGAATAATTGCAATTAATAAATTAACAAAGAAATCGCATACATGGAAGCTAAATAGAAATCGGTAATAATCCTCGTTAAAACTGAAAATAATTCTTGTGATGTCATCGAGTCATAAAAGCTGTACGCATGCGCACGCCTTACTGTATTCGACGTAAAATGCTTGTAGGTGGTGCCGATAGCCTCCACTGCCTAAAAGCACCGACGGTGCGATTAGCCACTGCGAAGGGTTAATAGCGTTAACGTAATTTGTCGTTTTAAAATAATCGTCGATTTTCCATCAAGTTTAAAAGTCAACTGCATCTTTTGACGCCCGGTATCGCAATGATCTCTTACGCATACAGAGATAATCGTGTTGCATCAGCGGAAGAAAATCTCTTGTGACTTATGCCACGGTTGCTTGGCGCTGACAATAGGAACGCGTGTTACATCGTCGTTTCAGCTATTGTGTCATTTTTTAAGTGACTATGTCAACCTCGTGTATAAAATATGACAAAATCTAGGGTGGTGCGCTTTCATTAGTTACTATTATACATAGTGATTTAATTTTCTGCAGCCCACCATAAATTCCCCAAAACGAAAAAAAAATTTCAAATACAAGATTTTGTCAAAACTAATGAAAAACCCGTCAGAATTCGAAATTTCAAGACAAGCATGCATTTCTAGATGAAACGTTATGATTTAAACCCTCCTCATGATTGCAACTATTCTGCAAATTGGTTGGAAATTTATAAATGGCGAATAATTACAACATAATATAACTGAAATCAGAGAAGGAGACGTAATTAATTTGTTTATATCTTTTCTGGTTTATGAAAATGTAAACTAAAATTTTCAAAAAAATATAACCAAGAATTTAATAAGATTTTATCTGTAGAGAGTTTTTGTAATTCATTTCTGACCGCTTAACTGTTTAGTTTTTCGCCTATATAATCATATAATCTTTTCACGTTTTTCGGGGGGGTGTTGCTTTTACTAAATACTATATAGAATTCTTGAGATGTTTATGGATAGCACGTCATTTTTCTATGGAATTATCGCGTCTATAAACATTTCATTTTAATTTATAAATCTTAAAATACTGGAATTCGATGCACTTACGGCCCACGGGCAATTCAGTTTCGTGATTTGCAACGATAGATACATTGGCGTAGCTGCATCTTTTGCCGCGTGGGGCGAACTTGCATCCGGCCGCTCTTCCTTTAGAAGTTTTATAAGGTACATGAATCTCAAAATTTAAAAAAAATTCGGCGGGAGGCTGTCTCTGCGAAACGGCCGCTGGGATTGAGGGGCGTAGACTTACCTTATTCAACTGTGACTTTCTGTGACTAAAGTTTTTCTATGTGACTAAAGTAACTCTATGTGACTTTGACCTATGCTCTATGACCTTCCTCTGTTAAATGAAACTAAAACGAACTCAACTCAATTAAATCGATGGAAAGGACAGCTCTATTAAATCAACAATTGTTAATAATTAATTAAGGACAGTTAATTAATCGATTGCTCAACTGTGACTTTCTGTGACTACAGTAGCTCTATGTGACTTTGACCTATTCTCTATGAAATTTATCTTTTAAACGAATTTATCTGAACGGATTAATTAATCCGAAATAAATTAATTAGTAATCTGTTAAAATCCAGTTAATATACCGCTCACAACCGATGCGTGTGCGTTCATCGGTCGCTGTGACGTCATCAAAATTCTTCGTGACTTTCACCAACTTTGCAATTCGACTGCGAATAAACCATAATTACAAATTCTAAAATTATTCCTGCAATCTACAATGTCTACCCTTTTCTCTGTTAAATGAAACTAAAACGAACTCTCTGTGTTATTTGGTTGCGGAGCTATAAGCGTTTAAAAATACCACGAAAAGCGTCATAATATTTTCCTTTCCCGTCACACCATTAGACCACTATGGAGAGACGTAAGTCTACGCCAAAAATCCAGGCAAAAATCATTTTATTAGTAATGCAGTTCGTCGTTTGAAGCCTTCGATCTCTGCACCTCGAAATCGCGTGTCCGCTACCAGTCGTTAACATAACGGCGAATTACCGACAAGAGGCAAAAAATACAAATTACATTAATTATATTTTTATGTTCTCAATGATTGAGCTAGTGCTGCTGCTCTTCTTGGTTATAAAATTGTATTTTTCCTGCCCCTTTCGAAGTGCCGCCCCCTCCGCCCCACTTTAGCTTCGCCACTGGATAGCATTTTTAGCTTTTCTACTATTTTATTTTTATATATAAGCTTATCTCGTCAATCATAAGTCTTTCTTTTAAAAGTTACGAATAAGTGATTTATAAAAAGTACAATAAAAAAAGCGAACAGGGGAATTTTTTGTGCTTTTTCATTTATTTAGAACCCTATCCCCCAGAGGAAAGTGAAGACTCCTTAAAATAATAGCAAAACACATTATATTGTGAATGTCTTGAAAAAAACAACTGAAAATATAACATATGCTGGGTTTTTTTTTTTAGAACTAGTTATTTTTTTCAACCAACAACATATTTGCGTGTTTTCTAAAGTAATGGAAAACCCGGACATTGAACATAATGGATTATTTTTAATGGATTTTTTAAAAGTTATACGTGAAGAACAAATGATTTATTTCATTTTTGAAAGTATTCAAACCGCTGCCCGCTATATAACTGAACTGCAGAAGTTACAATTATAAAGAAACATACAGTACTGTATATGAATTTTAAAAGACAATGAAGAAAATAACAGAAGAGGGTTTTTTTCAATTATTAATTATTTTCAGCAAACCACCGCCCTTTCCGAAAATAACAAAAATACTCTCGTATACATTTGAACAGCAGAATCTATATAAGTTAGACCAATTCTTTTTTCACTTAAATATACAAGGTGTCCGCACTTATCGTGGTCCAATAGCTAATTTCTAGACCGTTAACAATAGACATATAGTTCCAATTGGAAAAATGCTTTAAATGAAGGGAAGAATTATATTTAATGCATTTTGAGTCAATAAATATATTTCTGAAAAAGTTATAAGCTCTAATTTTTTATACGGTCCCCCGGTCCTATCAGTCATATTTAATACAATATTCTTCACACACTAACACTTTAAACAAAAAAAGTTCCACTCTTCTGCAACTAAAACTGACCGAGTTATGGAGCCTTGAATTTCATAATTTTAAACCAATCAGCGGCCTCGTCGAGCAAGTGTTGCGCATTGATTGGTGGATCGACTTCGCAGACGCTATTGAAATGGCGTAAAGTGGTCTAAGTCAGCAATATTCAAAGCTCCATAATTCGGTCAGTTTTAGTCGCAGAAGAGTGAAACTTTCTTTGTTTAAAGTGTTAGTGTGTGAAGAATATTGTACTAAATACGATTGATAGGACCGGGGAACCGTATAAAAAATTAGAACTCATATCTTTTTCATAAATATATTTATTGACTCAAAATGCATAAAATATGATTTTGCCCTTCATTTAAATCATTTTTGAAATTGTAACTATATGTATATCTCTAATGGTTTAGAAATTAGCTATTGGATCACATTAAATGTGGACATCCTGTATACATCTATTACTTGCCATGCTTGGATAAATGTTCTCGCTTTCTATTCTAAAAGTTATGAACTAGTGACTTTTCTATAAATACTAGACCTCTCGTCCAAATAAAAAAAATTAGATGAGCTCTTCATTGCAGTGGTCAAAGTATTACCCATATATATTGTTTTTCTTTGTCTGAGAATCATGCACAGAAATCCCTGCTTATATCAGTTTAACAAAATTGCAATTAAATGGCTCGTCATTACCAAAATGACTAAAATGTTTTATTAGTGCCGAACTCGCCATTGATGCACCATTGAAACCATTAAAACGACAACCATCTTGAAAGGGAATCAAAAACAAAAATCCTTACTCATAGGTCGTTTTTATTGACTTCAAGGAACAGTCAAGTCGAATTCGTAAAAAATCGAACGACTTGTTTGGTCGTGATTGCGTAACAAACAAATTTACAGATAAACAAAGCAAATGCCCAACGGCGGAGTTGAAACCGGGCCACTCTTCGTCCCGTAAATAAGTCTTTCCATTAACGATTTAAATGCTCCCTGCACTGTATCTAACTTAAAAAGATCTGTATTTGTGGATGGTCCCCTAAAGAGGACGACGCAATAAGGTTCCCAGACAAGTCGAGTTGAAGAGTAAACCAATCTCGGATTAGGACCGAAACCCTTCTTCTTTCTACAAAGATTACCCTTTAGCAGCCTCGGGACTGGCAAGAAAAACATCTCCACCCGACGCCCGATGCGCCGCGACTTAAGGATTTATTGCGACTTAATTCCAAGAAACTCTCGTATTTCTCTCGCAGCGCCGTTTCCGCTCGCTTCCAAATGCGATTCTTTGCCATTGATCAATTCCCCAGCACAAATACTGCAAAAACGAATCAGAATTTTTTTGCTTAGTTTCATTAAATAATTTTACTTGCTTACCACAATGATCAGTTGGAATATAGTCTTATTGGTTTGTTTGAGATATTAATTGTTGTTGGTAAATTATCAATCCCTTAGCACAAATACTGCAAAAACGAATCAGGATTTTTTTGCTTAGTTTCATTAAATAATTTTACTTGCTTACCAAAACGGACAATTGGAATATAGTCTTATTGGTTTGTTTGAGATATTACTTGTTGTTGGTAAATTATCAATCCTTTAACACAAATACTGCAAAAACGAATCAAGATTTTTTTTGCTTAGTTTCATTAAATAATTTTACTTGCTTACCACTATGAACAATTAGAATATAGTGTTATTGTTTTGTTTGAGATATTAATTGTTGTTGGTAAATTATCAATCCCTTAGCACAAATACTGCAAAAACGAATCAAGATTTTTTTTGCTTAGTTTCATTAAATAATTCTAGTTGCTTACCACAACACAAGGTCGAATATAGACTGAAACAGCCCTTATTGGTTTGTTTGAGATATTTATTCTGGTTGTTAAATTATCAAACCCCGAGCACAAATACTGCAAAACGAATCAATTTTTTTTTTTTTTGCTTTTTTCATTAAATAATTTTACTTGCTTACCACAACGGACATTTGGAATATAATCTTATTGGTTTGTTTGAGATATTTATTGTTGTTGGTGAAGTATCAATCCCTGAGCTTAAGCACTGCAAAAATGAATCAGACATTTTAATTTTGCTTAGTTTCATTAAATAATTTTAGTTGCTTACCACAACGTAATTTCGAATATAGACTGAAACAGCTCTTATTGGTTTGTTTGAGATATTGATTCCGGTTTGTAAATTATCACACCGGGATCAAAAATACTGCAAAACGAATCAATATTTTTTGCTTAGTTTCATTAAAGAATTTTACTTGCTTACCACAACGGACAGTTGGAGCATAGACTGAAGCGACTCTTATTCGTTTGTTTCGGATATTTATTGTTAATTGTAAGTAATTTTTCCTAATAATTTCCCTGGCCAAAAAAAGAATACAATAAAGCACCGTTAATCCGTTTTTCAAAGGACTGCCGTAAAACGACGCATAAATGCAAAGGCGGATAATAAAATTTTTGACAAATAACTTAAATTTTTACAAACTTAATGTTACTAATGCAAATTCACTTAACGGTAATAATTTCAAGCAATATTTTAAAATACTGCTAGTGTAATACTACATAATATGGGAAGAATAATGAAATTTTAAAATTATACATTTATCATGAAATTGAGAAAAATCATGCATTCAATGCATATTTTGAGTACTAATTGCGCATTTTTTGTTAAATAAGTTTTATGTACATACACCTTTATTTTGAAATGTCAGGGAGGAAAGGGATCTTATCCCCCTGCTTTCTGAGTGTTTTCCTTTACTAGGAACGGAGAAATAATGGCTGAGACAGAAAATTTGTGAGTTTTAGGAAGCGGTGGGGGAAAAACGTATAACCGAAATTTTGCGTCGTATAAACGAAGTGCTTTATCTATACAATGCCTGCGAATGAATCGGGACTGTGATGAAACTACGTATAAATGGGAAACGTATAAACGGTGCTTGACTGTACTTGCATGTCATTCTTTTCATTAACTCTATCTATAGGGGATCAACCCAACCGTCCCTTCAAACAAAAGACGGTATACGTCCGAATATCACTGTGAAGTTTCCACCCCCTTTCTTTAAGTGTGATTGATTTCACACCCGCAGCGCGCGCTTTCTTCGTTAGAGTGGCTCACCCAGAAGGGTTTGGGGAACAGGGGAGGGGTTCTTAGAATTCTCAGAGTGTCAGCAGTCATTGCGGTTTTTGAGAGGGGAAGTTAATTTCCCTTATCTTTGAAAGAGAAACTCGGGCGTTCCCGTATTTTGAAGTATCTCTATTCCAATGGTCTTAAGAATCAAAGGGTTAACTAGCTTGAATTAATGGAGTGGACTCACATGACGTACGTACATGATGAACGTAATTGCGCATGTCATCTAAGATCTCATTAAATGCTGAGACGTAGAATCCCCTGCTGCAAGATTTGACTTATTTAGTTTCAACCTACATTTTTGGAGATAAAATAAGAATGAAAAAAATTTAATCAATCACTTACCGACATTGATTTAAACCCATGGGGTACAAAAGATATAAATTCCGCATACATAGGCAAGAGGCATAAAATTTCCATTAACAGAGAAATCCAGGTAAATTTAACGAATTATGAGAAAAATAAACTTGTTTCTGCACTTTATTTTTAATACATCAACAAAATTTGTAATGACGCTAATAATTTCAAAAAAAACTGAAATGTTTACACTGTAAAAAATATCCGTTTTTTTCCCGGACTTTTTCCGTATATTTGACGGTTTAAAGCTGTTTTGTTGACAAAACGGTTTTTCACCGTTTTCCGATCCAGCCATAAACGGGTTAAAACCGTCAGTTCAAATTCTATTTTTCGTCATACGGTATTGCTTTCCGTATGATAACTTTCCCTTTTCTTAAATGTAATTTTATTGCATTCATTTCATCATCTCCACTATTGTTTACACATGTTGCAGTAACCGGTTGTCACTCATGAAAGCTAACCTTAAAACATGTGTTCTGGCAATAGTTGATTTTCACACCACTAAGTGGCGCCACTAGAGCTATAGTGACTTTAAAATTCAAATAGATTATTTTCACTTCATTTTTTGAAGTCTCCGGTGGTCTAATGGTTAGAGCGACTGCCTTTTATTTCTATGAACGCGGTTTCGATCCCCGGCTCGGAGGTGTTAGAAATTTTGTCACCATCTTGCATCGAAATCGTCCAAGTAAGTTCAATTAAAAATTATATTAATTAAACTAATTGAAATTAATAATTAAGCCTTGATTAATTAATATTCTTAATTGATAATATACATCAGCACATTTCAACTCAACTCGAACAGAAGGAGAAAAACAACTCAACTCTGTCGATGACGTCACTTACTTCGATGACTTAATTTTTACGGAGAAAACTTGATTTCATACGGTAAAAAACCGTTGTGCCTACGGATTTACTTCGTAACTTTTACGGTTTTGCACAACCAACCCAGCTGCCGGTTTAAAACCGTAAATTTTACGGGATTTTTTTACAGTGTATTTTGAAGAAAAGATGAGCATACTCATTGCTATCATTTGTGTGGAAGCCTTTCCTGCAGAGAAATTTGATTTTAAAAAATTATACCGTATTATAATTTGTGATTTTAATTAATTGTATATATATTTGTGAAAATTATACCGTACAAATATAAAAAATGGAGTATGAACGTGATTAGCTAATCCAAAAAATAAAACGAGAAAAACATTTCTAACAGAAAAAACAGCACGACTTTTTCTTCCATTACAAAATAATAAACTTTCATTTCGCAAATACAACAAAAAAGTGAAATAGTGGAATACTTTACCTCATTTAACGCAAATGATGATATAAATATATAATGATTATACTTTCTCCTCACTAATGTGGAAAAGAAATGCCCAATTTTATGATAATTCCTGAAAAGTTATATTACATCATTTTTTTTCTTACTTATCCGCTCTGGCTTTGGATAATGATGCAAATAATGTGACTGTTGTTAAGTGAATATCACCCATTAAATGTAATTTAACAAGATTTTGGATTAAAATGAATAGTTTTAATAACCCACTGGGGCATCATCACTAGCAGAAGTAACATCATTATGGATAGTTACATGACGTATATTTTGAGTAACTGTGCTCTAAAAGAAAATGCTCTATTTTATGCTGTAATGTTTGTTTAGGTCTTTGAATTATTTTGTGAGAAATATTCAGAAAAGAAAATAAGAGTCCCACACTCTTTATAAAGTGTTTAACCGAAGTTGTTAAATTATATAATTAATTCTAACTATAAATCTACATCGCCTCAATTTAATGTCATAAACATTTTAAAATACTTACGATAAATAGATTAAAAAAAATCTGTATTTTTTATAACTGTGGTCTTTCTTTAATTTCTAATACATTAAAAAAGTTTAAAGTAGTTATTATTCGACGAACAGATTGCAATGGTAGCAAAGTTCTGCAATCACTTTTATTTAACTTGCCTTGTTTTATGCTTGCAAACATGCAATTTTGTAATCGATTTTTCTCTCACTTCCAGAAAAGTTTTGAAATTTTGTACACATACGTATTCTCGATGAAAATACATATACATTTTAATATTTTCAGTCTTTAATTATCAGTTAGTTGATTAATTTAATTAAATTTTGATTCCGTACGAGTGGGGCCACCTGGTGGTGAATTTGAGAAAAATACTGATTTCAGAATTCAACAATCGACTAGAAAATTCCATCTTTATAAATACGAAACAAGTCAAGTTAAATAAAAGCGTATGAAAAGAAATATATATGTTTAAATTTTAGTAATATTTACAGCACACCTTTTAATTTACATCGCATTGTTGGATGTAAATTAAATGAATGACCTGTGCTAAAGCTCGTCTAAGTATTTAGAATGCCTCATATCCATTTATTATTAAGCTCTTAAGCACGTAAGGACATAACCCGAGTTAACTCGTTCTAAATAAAGTAGCTTACAAAATAAGTCGGTCCTTAATCGATTAAGAATTCAATTCGGGTGTCAGATGACATGGCGATACAGTAGCGGCATCGGGATTGGGTTTGAGGCGCATTAAATCTGCTGTCATGAATCAAACATGCGCCCGTAATCGTAGTGTCAAATGATGGAGAGTGAGGGGCCAGCTCATGAGTCATCTGACAATGGTTCGAAATTACGAGGTCCATCCCAAAGTAGCTTTCGTATAGTTTCAACAGAGGACTGATTAAATAGATCAACTTACGAATCTAGTCAGCACTTTTAGGACAGAATAATTTGTGTTTATTTGGTTAGTTTGATTATTATGATGGATGAGTCAAATATGGTTATCGAAAGGCTTGTAAAGAAAACGTTGAAGCTAAATACCTTTTTAAATTATCAGTCGTTTTGGTTATTTAATCCAACTTAGTTTCTTTAACAAGATTGTATCAGATAATATAAATGCAATAACATGAGAAACTTTCCATGGAGAGTTGCTTCTCGAATTTTAATACCCCTTTATTATACTTATCATTATAATCATTGAAAATAAATTGTTTCACAAAAGTTAAATTAAATTTTAAATAAATATTTTATGAAGAATGGAATTTTAATAATAATTCAAATTTTACAAAATTAATAAGAAAATTGTGTCAATGCATTTTCATTTAATACGATTACTATATTTATACATGTGTGCTGAAAACCTTTAATTGGCATACCAAATGAAACTTTTCTAAGTTTTTAATGACTGAAATGAAATTGTTTCACAGAAATTTATTTCAAAATAACTAATCAGTGGGGAATGAATCTTGGTAATAGCTTTATGTTTTTAAAAAAGTACTAATGTTTTTCATTTAGTTCTGTTGCTGTATATATTAATGTTTACTGAAAATCTATTAATAAGAGACCAAGTGAAAGTTAGTTTTAATTTAAATAATATTTATTATGCAAAATTCTCTTCAATCGAGGCAAATATCCATTAACAAAAAGAAAGAAATGAATCAAAGGTACTGTATTTCCCATATCACTGATAAAATTCTGTGTTTTGGTTTATAAAGCTATTTTCTGCTTCATACCACTATCTCAAATCTCTTTCTAATCTTTCCCAATACAACTATTAAAAGGCAGTTTTAAAATGCTTATTTGTCAAAAGCTTTGAAATAACCAGCAATTGTTATCGATAAAATTCTGCCGAGTTGATATCATCTTATCATTTGACATGTGAGAAAGATATCGCCTATTTTGGATCAATTCGATTGTCCTAATTTGCCAGTTTATTAAGTAGATACCGAATTGGTCACATTTTTTATTGCTTTTACTGCTCCCGCAGGGGTCCTTTATGAAACGACGTTTTGTCCCTTTACGACTGTTTTGTGTACCGAGGTGCAACAACAGAGCATTTGAGGATCGCGCCACAAATCTAATCGAAACTCTTTTCAAGTGTACAATAAAGTGCTTAAGCACATCAGTTCTTCGTAAAAACAATTCTGATTCATTTTCTTATTCGGTGCATTTTTATTTCGTGCCCAAAACTTTAGTTTTTAATAAGGGAATCTTGGATTAATAATTTCTGTGAATAAAGTATAGTTGCGATTTTTAAAAAGATGGTGAAAGATGGAAGAGAAAAAGGTATATGGTTGGATGTCTAAAATCTCAGACGTCATTATTGTTGGAAATTATACGCAGTTTAACTTTCCTTCAGTCTCCTCATTCAATCTCCTAACCAATTACAAGTTATTGTAATGATGTAATGATGCAATACGTCACTGCGTGACGTCATATATATCCCATGATTCCTTTCACGGAGAGCTGGTAAGAGGCTTAGTGATATACTTTGAACTGTGCTCGTAAAACGTCCTTTTATGTCTGTGTGTTTAAAATAAACGATGATCAAAACTGTTTCTCGAACTCTGCTATTTGTACTCTGCTAATTTCCCCTTCAATTATTATAATAATAGTATAATAAAAATCGACAATTTAAATATTTTGATGCGAAGAAAATGTGTAATTGAGAATTGCCAAATAGATATTCATTTCAAATAATTGATGAGCTGTCTTTCCCGATTTTATTTGGAGTGGAGGATTTTTTTTTATGCAAAAAGTACAAGTTTGTCAAAAGACATTTTTCTTCATAGATGTGGGATTCTTTCACAAAAATGTTTGCTTAAAAAATTCCTCATTTCATTCAGGTTTTATTAAAATAATATAAAACAAATCATACTTTCTCGTTGATTTTGAATTTTCGGAATTGAGATACGAGTTAATTCTTCCCTCTTACAGTTACTAATTTTTTTTTCAAACTACTCTCATCAACGGCTACTCTCTTTCAAACAGCTTTAGTTGCACTTTCTGTATTGATTAGAAAAATTCTAAACTTGCACCTTTTCATATTTTTAAAATCTATAGGATTCTATCGTCTTGCTGGTACATGTCTTCGCCCCTTATACTATAATTTTGCTATAGGTAATCGCTTAAACGTTGCCACTCAATAATTTGTACCAGCCTTTTGACCTTTAACCAAAATTTTGGCTCTTCCTCTACCAAACCACAACAGAGACATATAATTTACATTCTCGGGTACTAAGTACAGGAAACTCAAGATCTTGGATTTGGGGAGATATTAAACTACACATAAATGAGCCGTGAAAAATACTTTTAAACCTTCGACAGTTACTTGTCCTGTAGAAAACAAATAACCCTTAACTTTTTCATACTTAACCCTCCAGCGGGCACGCGTTTTCAAGAGGATACTTGCATTGTTCATCGTAATTACATATTTATATCGTTCTTTTATAAATTTAATTGCAATTTTTATTTATAAAATCTTTGTTTACTATTAAGGGGACTTGGCTCCCTAAGAATTCCGGAAAATCAATGAAAATATCGATTTTCAAATTTTGAGTGGTAAATGATCCTTGAAACTTTGACTTAATAATCTGAAAGTTTCAAAACAATCAGACAAATATTTAGTGAGATATGAAGTTATTTTGTCTAACATTTCATCACGTGCCACGCCCACTTCCACTGTTTAATTCATGCTTATTTCATGTGCAAGTTGCAAAGCCACCTAATTTTTTCCATAAAAGCAAAGGAATATAGTTGTTTCAAACAGTAGCGGTTTAATCTTTGCTTGTTTACTGTTTTACTGCTTTCGCTTCTTTATTATTTATTAAGCATATCATCATCATCATCATCACTGCTTTCGCTTCTCATTTTGTTTGAATTTCTCACTGTCAATAAAATGGTTTAAAATTTTTTCTCTGTTATAATGGATATTTGATAAATAGTACTGAAGATCATTTATTAATTATTTTGACTAAAAAAATTTTTTTAAGTGACATTTTTCGCATTTTTTTTTTAATTTTTCTAATTATCCCTATAAATGATGATGCTAATTAGTAATTATAGTAATAATAAATATTAATAAAATTGATAACTTAGGATTAGCAAATGTCAGGTTATTGCTCTGAGGAAAAACTAGCTTGATATCAATTGTTCTTATCACAATTTTATTGTTTTTAAAACTTTAAAGATGTTTTTCTCAGTTTGCTTTTTTCCAAAATTGTGTCTGCTACAAAATGCTAAAAGTCGATCTCTTTTTATTCTAATTACTTGAAATTTTTTCTGTTCACTCACAAATGCATGCGTAACAGAATTAGATATGAATTTGTAAAAATTTTGATTAGAAAATCTTTTAAAAATGTACAAAGTGAAAAATTCTGATATTTTCCAAAAATTTTCACAAATTTTTGAACAATTTTTTTTTCTCTGAAACTAATGTAGATATCAAAACTCCGATCCCTAATTCATGTTAAGTACATTGAGAGCTCTCTTTCAAAAACTTTTAAAGGAAAAATATTAAAAATTGTATGAGAAGAAGCATTTTATAAAAAGGCTTAATTTTTTTTTAAAAATTAAAATTTTTAAATTTGTAATTTTTCAAAATGAAAAATATTTTATAAATTTCAGTTTCTGCACAGTTTACATCTATCGACTACAAAATTGAATAAGTTTGATCAAAATTGTAGAAAAAAAATTGGGGGGTTCCAAGTCCCCTTAAGCTAATAAAAACTGATAGCTTAAATAAAAGCTGGATTTATTTTGTAAAACAACACGATATATTTACGTAATACGATACACGATATGTCGTAAAATTTGTGCAGGAACGCCCACTGGAAGGCTAAAGAGTACATAAAGAAATTATTTCAATGATATTATTATCAATGTCCATGACTCAACCATGTTATACAGGGTGCGCGCTTAAATAAGGGCCACCCTTCTTTAAATTCCGAACGACGCAATCATGAAAGTAGTATCTAGATATTAAATAGCGCATAGCTATTTTTCTATGAGGCCACTTACAATGCCCCCTGGTGGAAAACTTCGGAGTTAACGTTCCTATCTCGAAAACGGTATAAAATAGGGGGAGAAATGTTAATTACAAATTATATAGCGCTATCGATTTACTACAATAAGACACCTTGTGTACGTTAATACAAAGAAAAGGACGCTTAAAATTTACATTTGTTTGTTCATTTTTTTCCCAAATTGTAACGCCTCAAGATATGATCAAAAGAAGAAAATGTTATTTTTTCTGGGAAAAAATGACCTCGTTATATTTTTTTCCTCTGGGAATAACTCAAACAGCAGGTGTATGTGACCTTTCCGCCAACATTGCAGGACTTTCGATGACGTATTACTATTGCTTGTGACAGGGTGCAAACTGATATGCTAAACGTTAAATTCAGAAAAAGGCCCAGAAAATCCGTATCGTAACTGACGGAAAACAGTTTGAACACCGAAATAAAGGTATCTTATGATAGCTTTTTAATACGTTTCGTCGCGTAATGGCCTTGGAACAACACATAAAGGTGCGTTATAAGTGTTCTGTTCTTCATATTAATTCCCCAAGGTCTCTTTGTGTACTATATCGATAAAGTTCAGATAAAGATACAGCTAAAAGTAAATAGCTAAGAATAAAGTAAAGGTACAGCTTTATAACTGACTTTTCTCCTCTATCTTGTACCATTTTCGAGATAAGAATGCAAACTCCTGAGATTTCCACCAGGTGGCACTGTAATCGGTCTCGTGGCTAACACATAGACGTTTTACTGTATCCAGACACCATTTTCATGACTATAACTGCCGTCGATATAAAGTTAAGGGGTGGTGGCCCTTGTTTAAGAGGGCACACTGTATAAGTCACCAACTGTACTGCAAATGAACTAAGAAATTCTTTGAAACGAAGCTATAATGGTGCAAACAAAATAAGAAATTGGATACACATTTGTAAGTATGATTTCATTCTTCTCTGTATTCGGGAACATGCCATGTATCAGTGCAATATATAAAGGGTCCAGAGTGAAAGTGAGACAATGTTCATGAGATTCATTTTTGAGAATCAGATCTCAAAGTTGATTAGCTGCATTTAAAATATCAGTGAATTTCTCATTGTTCTTGCTGCCTGGTGAATACAAATTACACATTGGACTTGAATCATTATTACACAGAACATATAAATTTTCTACAATGCTATGGCAATGTTAGTACAAAATGGGAAAAACATGGACTTGGTTCACTTTAACTTTTGAACCCTAGTGCTCTGTTTCTTTTAGTTCAAGAATTTCACCTTTCTCCAACATTTAATTTATTTGCATTATCTTGATTAAATAAGAACTATTTACAATATATACAATGAATATTCACGTTCATGATCTTCTTCGATTATTCACGATCACTCTAAGTCCACCTCTGGTTCTTCTACAGAAATGTTCAAATTCTGAGCAGAAACACCTTCAATGGCGTCTACCATCTAGTCTTCCGAGCAACTACTTTCCTCTATCTTCGCTTCACTACCTCGGCCATGGGGCCGGAACAGTTAGATGGGGGTTGGTGGTATGACACATAATATGGATAAGATAATATAATCTTTCTATTTTGCTTTCAACATTTTTGGAATTTACTGAATCTTGATTCTTAAACGTTATAAAAAGAGTAAATTTATAATACCAAAGCTATTCCACTTTATAATTAAATATTATAAATTTATAGTGCTAAAGATAATCCACGCTAAATAAATTTATAGTGCAAAAGCTCTTTCACCCTATTCCTATTATAATATTGAATTATATAGTTTAAAAAATAGTTTAAGGTAAAGATTTCTTTAATTAAATATTTCATTAGTTTAATATATAGTTGGTACATGCCATGATATTAATTGAAGCAATATAAAGAAATGTTAGACAACCATATAAAACACATAACTCATACCGAGAAAAGAAATGATTATTGAATAAGCGATATCATAATAAAATATAACTTAAATTTTGAAATATATTCATGTATAACAGCTGCTCTTTACAAATATGCACTTGTATAGATCTGTTTCAAAATAAAATCAAACTGAAATGAAAAAGTAACAGCACAAGTAGTTTTTCCTTATATCACTTTAAAATGCGGTTATTTTTTAAAAAAGTGGTGAATACGAAGAATGAACTTCAAATGCAAAAAAAGAACTAAAAAAATAATATATCAGTTCCAACCCATTCAAAATCAGAGGGCGAGACGCAAGAACTACATACTATGCTATATTAAATTTATTTTGGAAATATCCCGTTACCAGTTTCATTGAAAGTTGTAAGAGAAATATTTTTCTTATGTTATCAAGTTTCTCGATTTTAAGATATCAAAATAAAAAAATAACGTTTTTCTCCATTGGCGTTCTCCGTTTTTTATAGCATTAATCTTTTTGTTGTTGATACTGTTGTTTCTTAAAGAAGTAAAAACAACAAGAAAACAAAAGGAAAAAATTAATTCATTTTTAAATTTTAGCATCAGAAAAAAAGTCGTTCTTTCCCGTGTATTATTTTTAAAGCAACAAACACTAAAAAGAAGAATGGAAGAATCTTTTATAAATCATATTGTAGCAAAATATATTTTCTATTATTTTACCACGCAAGTCCCAAAATAATATATAAAAATCTCTTCCAATAATAAAGGTGTGTGTTTGTGCGCGCGCACGCTTGTGTGTGTGTGTGCGCGTGTTTTTGTGCGTGTGCGTACGTGTGTCAGCACTGTACAAGGCAGACAACTAGACTTAGAGCTACGAAATTTAGCACAAACATACTTTTGGAGGTGCACCTCTGAGCCCTTTTCTGAAATTTAAATTAGAATTTTAATTAATTGAAAATTAAGTGAAATGTTGGCATTTTTTCTTAATAGCTTCCGAAAATATTACAGCACAAAAATCATTTTAACATCATCTGAAAATGCAGAAAATTACCTTTTCAATTATATTAATTAAGTTCCTCACATTTTTTTTAAATTTTAATAATTTTTTAATATATTTTTAGACATAATTTACAACAATTTTCATTGTTGCATTGAAATTCAAACCGTTTCGTTGTTTAAATAAATATTTAATTGCAGGTTTCTTTTCCATTTTTGAAAGTTAAGATATTTACTATCTTTTGAATTCATTAATTTAATTATACTGTAATTAATTTTCATTGATCTGTAAACAAGGTCCTTTAAGTTAGTTAATATATTATTTAAGATAGTTAAGAGTTAATCCTTTAAGATAGTTTATATATTATAATATATTCGTTAGATACTAAAGCTCTTTTTTCCCTAATAAATCATAAAAATACTAACGCCTGGCTAAGAAAAAAATGCTCTTAAAAAGATCATTTGGAAAGGAAACAGCGGCAATTGAAAGGATGAAAATTTTAAGAATGAACTTTGAAAAAGAAGTATAGAGAAAAGTTGTTGAACTTTGAAACTATTTCATATTTGGTTAGAAACCTCTCTGATGTATAGAATACAAAATATATCTAGCGTATTAAAACCATTCTCCTCATAATAAATTCTAATCATACAGGGTGATTGAAAAAAGATTAGCCAAACTTGTAGAGGTGGTCGCGGACACCAAACCAAGCAAATACCTTAATAGGTAACCGGGTCGACGATGGAAACTACAGGAGGCAGAAGGCTGATATTGAACGTAATAGGAGGAGAAAAAAATAATTCTGAAGCAATAAATTAACATTTGTTATTTTTGGGGGGAGGTTACCTCAACAGTTTCGCGTACGAAACTCCTGGGGATTTTCAGAGAACATCTTTTTCTAAATTTATCAGCTGCTCCCGACCTGCAATGAAAACCAGGTGTGTCCAATTCCTCCATCTATTTCTGCGAGGCGGGCATTGAGGCTGGCGGTTACGTCATTCAGCAATTCTTGTAATATGTATGACCTAATAAATGTAAATAAATTTTTATATTTTTATATATTATGTAATTTTTGTATAGCCCCATTAACACAGTCAACATTGTGCGCCCTTTGCTATATATCTACAGGCTACATCTATTTGGCGTGTATAAATAAATACATCTTCACGTTTGGCTTATCTTTTTTTAAAATCACTCTGTAGTTTCAATAGGACATGCTGAAGCTCCAATATTGAATATCTTTACGGCAAAAAAAAATTACAATTGAACTAAAATAGCTTTTTTTTAAAAAAAATTGTTTTCATTGTAACAAAAATGTAAATATTTACAAAATTTCACGACGCGTTTTCTTATGATTCAGCTTTTCGCTTTAAATAAGAAAAAAACAAACAATTTTCAGGGAATTTATCGCATGGTGATTCATTTCCAAGCACTGCTTTTCCAATGTTTATTTAAATGTGTTTGTCTTCTGTATCAATTTATTGATTTTGTAAATATTATTTGCCAAATACACAACGTTTAAAATGAAAAAACAACTTTTGACAGTCCCTCTTGATTAACTTCAAAAATCTATCATAGAATGCCATTGATTCTTTGAAACCTTTTGATCCTTCTATCTTATTGAAAAAACTAATAAAACATCTTATTTTAACGCGCCCATAAAAAAATAACTTGATGTGTTTACTTTTAAGTTTCAAAGGAAATAAAACGGTAAAATGAAATTCGTAAAATTGGCAATAGCATTCGTTTCGCATATTATTGGAAAAAGACATGTTTTTAAATAAAGCTGTATAGTTTACAAATAATTTGCAGCGTTTCCGTAATTCATTTATTTAACTTTGTAGCTGTAAGCTGTTGTTTTGTTGGCTATAATTCATCCTCTAATCCATTTTTAAAAAATAAAAAGTGGCTTTAAAACTAAATCGGATCGTAAATGTCTCGAATAAATTATGAATAAATAATGAATTCGAGTTTTAAAAAATCCTGAAACTATTCATATTTTATTCCTTAATAAACTGCATCTTAATAAACTGCATATTTCATTCTGTAAGTTATGCAGTAATTTAATTTGTGAACGAATGTAGCTATAGTATAAAAGTGGATTCTTAGCAGAAAAATATGGAACCACATGATACTATCTCAAAATCTATTGTGAAAACAGAGGGCCAGGGGCATATTTCCCATAGGGCCAATCTAGGCCATGGCCTAGAGCCCAGCCGTCGGAGGGCGCATATACAAAAGAAATAACAACCAGATATTTATATATTTTTCAGTGTTATTTTCAAAAAGCCATATTAAATGTTTTTGTTTTGTACATTAGTTACATTAAACATACTAAGCGATACATTTTTTTTTGTCTTTTGTGGGCCTTATCGTCTCTTGCCTTTCAACTTATTTGCACTGAAAGAGATTTTAAAAGATCTGTTTTCTTCCATGACACTTCAAACCTATTCACAGATAATAGAACTTCTTCGTTCGCACTTTTAAGTATTTGAGAACGATTTCAAGAATTGGGGTATTTTGTAGGCATTATTATTATGTTAATTCATAAGTAGTGTAATTTTGAATTAAAAATTTAATGCGATTCGAAGATTGCAAAGTTTGTATTAAGTGCATATATGTTTCAAAGATAAATTATTGTATATTGAATTGAAAATTATTTATTAACTTTTTGAGAGGGGGCGCAAAATATGTTTTAGCTTAGGGATTAGAAATGTGCAAATCTGGCCCTAAATGTTGCAAAGCATCAGCGTGCTCGATGTGGTAGGAAATGGCACTCCATGTGTATGAATGACCTAATCGGAAAGCGAAAAGTGCGAATTTAAATTTGCGAAATTCTCGCCGATCTAGTGTTGATTTCTTTTCAGACGAGCTCGCAGCATGCAAATCATTCGCTCCTACCGAAACAATCAAGAAAAAAGACACGAACTGATATATTCACTTTCGGCTTAGGCTATTCAGGCTCTTGGAGTGTCATTTCCTATCAAGTCGATGACTCTTATCAACTTGATTGCCGTCTTTTCCCGCATATCTTCAATAATATTCGAGACAGGGCTGCTAAGTTTCGTATTTCGGCGCTAGAGGTGCTGCAATTACTCTCATTGTGTAGTTCATTCTCACTTATATAGAGTACGAACTACACAATGAGTATAGACATCGACTTTGTAGCGGCATCCACTCACAAATTAAATGATTGCAAAACTTATATGGATTCCACCCTGTATGGATGCGTTCGTATTTTTCTGCTGAACGACAAAGCAGTAAAAACAGCAGCCCTGAATTGTGTTATTCGAAGATGATTTGATAAAATTGCATTAGCATACTATTCAGCGCATGTTGTTTTACAATAAACATTGAATAATATTCTAATGTAACTTAAGTCGCCTATGTATACTACAGTTACAGTTAACAAGATTTGACAAAGACATTAAATTTAAATTAATTAAATTATTCAGTCAAAATTAATTACTCTTTAAATTACAAAATAATTACTCAAAAATAATTACTCTTTAAAAATTATTAACTCTTTGTATTATATGGCGAGTGCGCTTTGAAAAAGTTCGTCATTCGAGTTCTCATCCATTCCTTCCATTTTGACTATTTTTCTTTTACTTTCTAAATTTTATTTTATGTGTTTTAATTATTAATCGTTGCAATATTTTGTTGATGCAATCACTAGATGCTGCTGCGTTGAGCGCGCAAAAAGGTGTGTATTGTTTAATTCTTCTGTTTCTTATTTATACTTTTTTCTTTTTAATTTTTGTTTTGTTTTTCTATTATTTGTATCTATGCATACTACCGCATGTTTGCCGTAGCTTAGTCAAACTTGGTTCTTGCTCTAGTAAACCCTAACAATCTAACCTAACCTATTTATATTGACGCCAGAAAGTACTTTTATTGATTATATTGATTTAGACCATTATCACAGTATGATTAAAGGTTCACTCACACTGCGAAAAATCCTACCTTTAGGGATTACCTTTAAGAAATCTTTTTTTCAAAAAAGAGATCGTGGTATATCTTTAGAGATTTATAAGATATTAATAACCGCACTTGTGGCAACCATGGAAAGAGTACAGAAAGAACTTGGTCTAAGTGATTTTAAAGATTAATAGATTCAGAGATGATCTCCTGCATTTGTTGGAGGATTGCAACCTCCTGTATTTCTCTTTCTGCCCTGCAAAACAAGATGTTTCTTGCGTTGCCAGATTCACCAGTCTACCTGTAGAAACGTTTACACCGCATTGGGTTGGTGGATTCACTAAATTGCCTGTTAAGGCAGCTTGGATGACCACTTCAGCTTTGCAAACAGTATCTCTGCTGCTGGTGTATATTATATGATTGGGTCAATACTACTAGAATCTCCAACGGAGGCTAACAGTATGAAACTCAGCACCGATGTAGGATTTAAAACAAAAAAAAAGAATTTTTCTTGTTGTTTTCTTCTATTTTTTTTATTTCCACATTGAATGTTGACAAAAACCGTTCATTAGAAACACGTCTTTTCATTAATTCCTATAGAGCAATATCTATTCTACTTCTGTGATTGTTCTCTAAAAAAATAATAAGCAGAAGTTACTGTTGCTTGTCAGGCGTTGGCAGAATTATTTGCCGCATTTCTGAATCATAGATCCATTTTATGCCAAAAGTTTAATTGTTCAAAATCAATTCCAAATTTATTTTGAGAACTTATATGAATTACTTTAATAAACTTATGTGGATTACTCTTATTATTATTATTTCTTTTATGACAAGTTATAGATTGCTTGCATTCTACCTTTTACTTAAATGTGAATTAAATGTCAAGATAACCTTTTAAATCTGGGATTTTGATTAAGAAGCAAGAAAGAACGTTTTCCATTTTCAAACCATTGGAAATAAGATCTATTGCCGATATCGATTGCTCCTGTGGTAAACCTATTCCTCAATGGTAATAATTATTTAAATAAAATAAAAATTTTAATATACCACGTTTTTCTGATTTATAACCCCACAGTAAAACGGAAAACGTAGGGCTTAATAGATATGATGCATAAATGGTTTATTTAGAATCACTAAAATTTATTGCAATGGAAATAGTATGAACTGTTGTGTGAGTTTTCTCAATGACAGCCTCCCTACACTCCTTACTATTAAATATTCATCTGCTCGTTTTTCGTTTTACTGTATGGTTTATAAATCTGTATTAGAAGATATTTTATACTCTTTGGTCCTTTTAAAAAACGTGAATATTAAAATTTTATTTTATTTAAATAATTATTTTCTTGTTTTATCTTGTGTATGAAATTTTGCAATCGATTTTAAACATCTTGATGAAGTTATGACAGAAACATGTGGCAAAATTCAGGTATGACTCAGTTTCTCTTCACCTGATCATTAGAAAATTGTTATTTTCCTGAAAAATCAAGTTCAAAATCAAGTCACAGAGACCTTCCAGAAAACAACTAGCAACTGCGCAGCATTTTACTTTCTCCCCCCCTCTAGGAATTTCACGGCAACAAATTATTGTCACTCTGGATAGAAAACTCTCCCTCAGACTTCAATCCACTTTTGGAAGTTCCCCACTATTCGCTGAAATTTCGTGGAATCCACTTCTACAAATAACTCAAAGTCCCCTTCTCGTTATTCACGAGTGATGCCTGGACAGCGCCATTATCGAAGCTCTGTGTCAGTAAAACCAAAATATGAAATAAAAATTAGCAGATAAACAGACAGACAAGAAACAGTAATATTGCATTGTCATCTAGTTCTGAGCTATGTTTAAAGTTTCAAGTCTCCAGCTCATCAGGAAGTTAGTTTAAAATTGATTACAAAATTTAAGACAGACAGACAGACAAGAAACCGATTTAATAAAACATGTAATATTTAACTATCGCTCATGGAATGGTTCAATTAACCGAGAACGCGTGCCTCCTTAGCAGGCTAGCTCTATATTTTGGTTGGAAAATAACGCTTTTTTTACTTTTAGACATAAGAATACAGGTGCAACACAAAATAAAATCACTCCATTATTTATCCACTAATAAACATGAATTTCTAGATGTTCGTTTTCGTGCCTGAGCTTTCGTGAAAAGTGTGATGTGCATTTCTCGTTAAATACATTTGTTCACTCTACAATTAAATCTATCATGTACCAAACTAGTGAATACTCACAAGGCCCAACTCTTCACAGGGTTTGTCGCATCTTTCACATCTGACGCCTTTATTTCCAGACGCACACAATATTGATAGCAACGAATATTTTGCCTAATTGTTTTTCTCCCACTCAATACTCTTTTGGTGAAAAAAAATTCCAAGTTATTTAACAATATACCAACAATTCCAGTTTTATCATCATGTTCGCAGAAACTTTCATGATCTGTAAAATATCTTCAAAACATCCTCAGGTCCTTGTCAATGTTGGATCTCCATCAGTTTAACACAGCAAGAAGTTTACGCATGTTCCATTTCTTTTTCTTATGGAGTCGCGTATTGAAAACAGTTAAATACTTCAATTCGTAGAAAATAACGTGCTGACCGCATCAGCTACGTTTTATAATTAGTCTGTGGAACAAACGAAAGAAAGACGCCGGTTATTTAATAGGCCATTACCAAACGTTTTATAGAGGGCGAAAATTCCGGAAATACTTTCTAAATACTCAGGAAGGCGGTGACTAACTCAGCTACTGATAAGAAGGGAATGAACAGGTGGCTAGTTTTCTAGGAATCTGAGTTTTCGGAGGTTTTGGGGTCATAAAATAACCCCGCCCGTCCTCCCGGGTTAAGACAGAGAAATAAAACTACTTACCAAGTGATTTGAGAGCTGAAAGATTAGTTTTGCATGGGGAGTGAAATACTAATTGGTAAACTATACAATACCTGTAGCAATTCGTCAAGAAGCAAAAACAAAAAAAAAACCACTGGTACATCATCTGTAGTTGTCCGTACGCAGAGGAAAAATTCGAAAGGTAGCAGCCAGTAAGCAAAGGTAAAAATCGATTAGCAGTCCGTACAGAAAGGAAAAAATTCTATTGATAGCATCTGTCCATAAGCAGAGGGTGAAATTCTGCTTGTACAACTTCTGTAGCTGTTCGTATACAGAGAAAAAAATTATACAGGCACATCATTTGAAGCCGTCGTCCATATTAAGAGGAGAAAATTCTATGCAGGCGTTTCAGAAACCGTCGTCTATATTAAGAGGAGAAAATTCTATGCAGACACATCATTTGAAGCCGTCGTCCATATTAAGAGGAGAAAATTTCATCAGACACATCATTTGAAGCCGTCGTCCATTTAAGAGGAGAAAATTCTATGCAGGCGTATCATTTAAAGCCGTCGTCCATGATAAGGAGAAAATTCTATACAGGCACATCATTTGAAGCGTCGTCCATATTAAGAGGAGAAAATTCTATACAGGCACATCATTTGAAGCCGTCGTCCATATTAAGAGAGAAAATTTATGCAAGCATATCATTTGAAGCCGTCGTCCATATTAAGAGGAGAAAATTCTATGCAGACACATCATTTGAAGCGGTCGTCCATATTAAGAGGAGAAAATTCTATACAGGCAAATCATTTGAAGCCGTCGTTCATATTAAGAGGAGAAAATTCTATGCAGACACATCATTTGAAGCCGTCGATCCACATTAAGAGGAGAAAATTCTAGGCACATCATTTGAAGCCGTCGTCCATATTAAGAGGAGAAAATTCTACTGATAGTATTTTTCCGTGCGCAGAAAAAAATTCTATAGGTACAGCATCTGTAGTTGTTTCTAAGCACATAAAAATTCTGCTGGCACAGAATCTGTACCTGTCTGTACGCACGGGAAAATTTATTTATACTGCTTAAGTAGCAGCCGTTTGTATGCAGAAGAAAAAAATCGGCTGGTAGCATCTGTTCGGCTGCTAAAACATTCTTCTGGTGATTCTGTTTGTGTACCACCCATAAAGAAAAGGCAAATATGAATTTTAAAAGCTAAATAAACAAATTTCTGAAATTACTCTTATATTAAGGACAATAAGGCTAACTAATTAATTAATTCATCAAAAAGCATGGAAATATGCAAAATCGTAGTCAATTTTTTTTCGTGTGCATATGAGTTCGCAGATCAGTATTAATAAGCTTTTCCTGAGTAACAATAAGTTATGAAATATATTATGCTGTAGTACGAATACGCTTTGTTTAGATAATAAAGAAAAGTCTTATTAGCAAAATATTTTATTTCACAAAAGACCTTTTAAATCAAAGAAAAGAAATTTTTAATAAAATTTCGAGATTAATGAGAACAAGAAAACCTAGTTAATTAAAACTAATACATTAAGACTGTTTTAGTTTAAGTGCATTTTAAACAAATATTATGTTTTTCCTTTCAAAGGTTTTCTAATTGTAATTTTTTTTATGACTACATTCTGCAGGTATTTTGTGTAAACATAATTCGGCAATTGTTTATGAGTATTTTTATATATATATTAAATCATTTCTGGAAGAAATAATTAATAAACTTCGTTTTGATTAATTAATTCATCTCACGAAAAAATTATATTACAGAAAAAGTACTACTCTCTGGTGTTTCTGAATAAATGCGCAATAAATTACATGTTCATTTTTTTATGTGTGTATACCATGAAACTTTGGTACGCACTCAATATTTTCTATATCTGCGTCCATTGTTTAACAAAAATCTTATTCTTGTTTTATGAAGATAATTAGTAAATGATACAAATTTATAGAGTTCTGCAATTCTAAGTAAGATATATTTCAAAAAATGATAAAATTTATGTGATTTTTGTAGGTTGAGCAACCAAACATTATGAAACGGGCGAAAATAGATGCGGCTTTTGCTGAAATTATAACTTTCGAAATTTCTGTCTCTCAAAACCCATTTTGAAGCGTATAATTGAATAGGAAATAGTAATAATAATTCGTAATTCGAATATCTTTTTCAAATATTCTTTGAACTGACATCTGCAAATCAATCGTTTAGAAAATTGTTTAGGTTTCTAAAGATAAGGACCAGATATATTGATAGCTTTCAAACGAAAAACCATTTTCTAAACTTCGAAAAAAATCTGAGTTTCTACTTTCTATGGTTAGTCCTGTTACCTTATACGAGTTTTATATTAAAAAATTTAAAATAAAAGAAATTGGCAGGCGTTATACTGTAACATAAATTCGCTCAATGAGTTTTGATTAATGCTAAAAATATTTTGTTTAAAGGACTTTTCCTATGCATTTCCTTGGTATATTTTTCTTTAATGACGTAAAAACTTTTAGTGAGAAAAACTGACCTTTTAACCCTTATTGTTTTTTCAATGGCTCTGCTAAATTTATTGCATGTTATTCTGTATATTTTTAACAAAATATTATCAAATTGACATGCGATAAATGCAAGCAATAATTTAAAATCTGCTTTTGTTTTTATAATTATTATATTAGCATGATGTTTTTCAGAAGGTTATTGCTTCAGCACTTTTAATTGATTTTACCATTAAAATAAAGAATCTTAGAAATAATCACTTTTTCGTCCCCCTCTATCTTCTAAACTAATGGTGATACAAAAAAAAACGTAAAACTAGTTTTGTAGGAAATTGAATGTAGTTTTATTTTGTAACTAAGTGTTTTTCGCCAGCATCCATATTTCTTGAGACATTTAAGAAAAGCAAAGAAATTCCCCCTTCGTCCCCCCTCGTGCACCCCCACCACCACTACAACCGGCGGGGACTTTTAGCATGTCGTTTAGGCCCGGTGCACACCAGCCGATTTGTGTCGTTGAGCAGTAAAATACAACAATAGTAACCCCCATTCCCCCTGTGGAGCAACAAAGGGGGCACATGGGTTACTATTGTTATATTTTACTGCTCAACGACACAAATCGGCTGGTGTGCACCGGGCCCCAACAACTGTACCAAACCTCAAGACTACACCATTTATTTTTTCTAAACGGCGATTTTTGGCCTTCTTTGACTTTGCACAAAACCAGAAGTGATATTCTGAAGCAATAAATTTGCATTTGTTATTCCTTTTGAGAGGTTTCCTCAACAGTCTCGCGTACGAAACTCCAGGGGATTTTCAGAGGACCACTTTCGCTAAATTTTGTCAGCTGCTTCCGACATGCGAGGGAAACCAGGTGTATTCAATTCCTCCATCACTTCAGCGAGACGTGCATCGAGTTTTGCGGTCTCATCATTAAACACTTCTTGTAATAAATATAAATACATTATTTCTGTCTTATTTTTGTATTTTCTATACCCCCATCAAGACGGTCAACATTATTTTGCTTTATTATATATCTATAGTTTTCATCACCACCCTGCAAGAATTTACGAAGCTTTCTTGACTTGGCGTGTATCTTCATGTTTGGCTTATTTTTTTAAATCGCTCTGTAGTTTCAATAGGACATGCTGAAGCTCCAATACTGAATAATCTTTATGATAAAAAAAAGCTTAAATTTAAGTAATATAGCATTTTAGTTAAATTTTGTAATTAAGTGTTTTTCGCTAGCATCCCTAGTTCTTGGGATATTTAAGAAAAACTAAGAAATTCCCCCTTTGTCCCCCCTCGTGAACCCCCACCGGCGGGGACTTTTAGTATGTTGTTTAGGGCACTACCCCAAACAATTGCGCCAAATTTCAAGACTACACCATTTATTTTTACTAATCAGTGATTTTTGGCCTTCCTTGAGTGGATTTTAATGCACAAAGCAGGAGGTGATAGCTTAATGTATCGCATCTTGCCTGATAAAGAAATATATCACAAAAAGATTTAATCCATGTGACCAGAAGTGAGCAAATCAGTTTTCAAAGCTCATTTGAGTTGAGTATACGTTATCCTTTCTCTCAGATTTCAGTTCAAGTCCGATGAGAGTGAGAGAAGATGGAGTTTACTTACAGCAATGGGATTATTTTTCCTTTTCTGCTCTTGCTGTATTATTGAGTTCGGTGTATTAGTCTGAATTTGGAAAAATACAAGGACTTCTTTCTGAGTATTCGTTGTCTTTCTGCTTTACTACTGATTTCTGAGATATTTCCTTTATTACAATAAATATTTTACCTCAGAAATTTATCGCTAAGAAAACTAGATAACGCACATATTTTCTTATTCAAAGATTGTAATAAATATGCACAGTATTAATTTTATGAGAAACTGCGTAGAGTAATAGAATTAAATATTTAAGAGACTGAAAATCCCCACTTCTAGTTTATACAAGAAACTGGCGTAAGGTAAGGGAAAAGAAACATTATTTAACAATTTCTCACTAAGATTTCATCCAAAAATAATGATCGCGTTTCTAGTTTATATAGACTACAAAATGATTTTTAGTATAATTTGTAACATTTTTTAATATATTTATTGCGGTACTTATCAATATTCATATTGTAACCACCAGCAAACCTGAATTAATAACGCAGAACCGACTCAAAAACTGTTTCCTTCTCTTCTATCGTGATCCAACATTCCTTTGGGAAATGGTAAAATCAACGGGTGTGGCCGGCTCTATAATTGGAAACCTCGGTATTCATCTTGAATTAGTGTCATTAGCCCACAGAAAGGCCCCTGTGGATAGATTTTTCTCTATGGAACTTCTTATGCATTTTCTATCAGTTTCGGAATCAGTGCACGCTAGCAAAAGATACAGAAATGATTGGGAACGCAAAAAGGAAATGGGCTTTAAACGCAAGTGCATGCCATTTTGTACTTCTTTATATTTTATGCATCACTTATTTCTTGATACAATGTAGGCGATTATAATGCGAAAAAAATACACTTTACCATTTATTAAGCGAGTTAATTGGTTGCCTGAAAATTCTTGGTAAATTGATATCGCGCAGTTTGAATCAACTTTGGACTGCTAAAACTATTATATATCAAATTTAGTTTGTTGCGTATTAGAAATATTAGTTACAAAAACTGTTTGGTATTTGGCATTTCTCTGACAAGACAACTTAATTCAGGTTTTGTTTCCACGTTTTTTCTGAAATGTCTGCATTTTTTGCAGCTGAACTCCCGACTTCCGTCGGTTAAACCAAACTTAACCGTTTACAGATCGAATTCAGATCCAGGTTAATTTTTAATTACTTTTTTGCATATTTCTCCTCCTAATGCTTTAGTTTAAAGATATCAATAATTAAAATACAAATAAAGCATTTTATATATGTTTTTTCTAATGTTCCGAATTGGAAACATTGGCCACTTCCAATTAACCGTTTGCGGCGCAGTGTGCCAGCTGATGGCACACCTAATTTCACTCGCTTCTCAACCGTTAAATTCAACTATAACTGTGAAATAATAGGTTTAGTATAGGGCTAATATTACTCGTTTTAGAATGTATATAGCAGCCTTATGAAATTTCGTTTCGGAATAGGAATTATTAGCGATAGAGTTTAGGAAAATGCTTTAACTCAGATATAAGAAATTTTTTTTAGTTCTGGAGTTTTACAATTTTAGCAAATTAACTCGAAAATTTTCCTTCAATATTCTTGAAGTTTTAATTTATGATTTTCTGTAAGATTCAACAATATTTTTTGAGTGTATCAAGGTGGCTGTATCTAAGGGGGTTCTTATATGGGGGGTGACCTCAAAGAGGGACCGCTCGGAATGAGGTAAGCTTTTTTTAAAAAAAAAAAATGTAGATTCTATGTCTAGACAATAAACTAAACACATTCATGATGTTTTATCATCATATTTCAAAAACGTTAATACCTTGCGCCGCAAAGGGTTAAGCTCATTACACTAGACATGCAACTGGATGACAGTAATGATCAGATTAAATAATAAGGCAAATTATTGCAAACATTATTTTTATAACCAAGCATAGGCATAAATTCAAGCGAAAATTTATAAATTTAAATGAACAAAAAATATATTTTGCACCAAAAAATGCAGAAAATGAAATTTTATAACTGTATCCTATGGCACTCTGGGAAGGAAAGGAGTTCGAATACTATCCCCTTCTTTTGCACTCATTACCACTGCAATCTTGTTTTGTCTCCACATTATGCATATTTACGTGAGTTGTTGCAATAAGTCAATGGCCATCACTCTTCCGCTGTGATACAAAATCGGTAACTTCTGGTCGTGTTTCAGATCTATCATTTTTTTGCCCCAGTTCATGGAAAGGTAATTGTACCTTCTCTATGAAACTCCAGATGAGTGAGTTGGTTACGCTTCCTGTAAGTTGCTATATGCAATAGCCACCCAGAATTAACAACTAAATTTAGTACATTTTGCAAATAAAATATTTCACCTTCCCATTTTGCGAAGGTGTGATGGTAGTTTCTCACAATTTATACAGCTGATCAACCCCAGCCACACCAAAATCAAATTTATGAATCAAATTTCGTTGTCATGTGTGTACCTTTTTCTTCTGTGCGTAAAAATATCTTTATCATTAGCTGGATTGGAAGATGAATATATGAATTAGAAGAAACAATCATTACAGAATTATCATTCTGGCTGTAGATAAATGCTTATCTGACACATTTATAATTCTCCACACACACCCCAGATTACAGGTAAAAATGAATTTTTTCGACAAAAATTAAAGCATTCACCTTTTAATAACCGAAGTGGATTTACTTTCCTGAATTATAAGAGAATTGTCCTTTCGATTTTACTTTCAGTGGAAACAGACAACAGAGAAAGTCCTTATTTCACAGAATAGTCACGACTGGCCAATGTTCCCAAATGGGAACACGGAACTTCAATGAATGATAGCGAATGCGTTTCTTATTTATATAATTATATTTATATGTTATTAGTAACATGGACATTTTTAGCTATGTGTACCAATTTTTAGAAATTTAGGATCGTTTTTCAATTTTTTAGGAATTTTTATGCTATGCACAAATTAAAATGTAAAAAATGCCCATTTTTAGGAATTTCTCCACAATGCCCATTTTATAACTGAAATATAATTTCAATATCAAAAAATCAAGATTACTCTCAATTATAATTAAGCTTCAAAGTTATTGGAGGGGGATTTTAAAATTTCGGTACATTTTTAATTAATTAAAAAAGAATTAACTTTTTAAAAACTTTTTCTTAGTTAGTACCTACTACGCAAAAACAATTTGGTAGCTATATAGCCAACAGTCTGCCCTGTGCAGCATTGGATTCTGTGTGTAACACATCCCTTTATTTACCGATAGTATGCCACAATAAAAACTATCGTATTAAAATGATTTCATCGTTCAAAATCAATGGTATTATTGTCCTTTCAAAAAAAAAACTTTCGTAACTTTTTTACACAGCGTGTCCCTTAAAGTAATCCCTGATTTTAAATTGAAATAACTTGACAACGGTGATCGATAGAAGAATGAAACCAATAATATGTCCATTTTGAAATCCGTAAAAATCTGATACAGTAGTTTTAGAATTAGTCACAAATGTTGCCAGCGCTGTACGCTGCATTCGTTGTACGGAGTCTGCAAGCAATCGTTGCAATCGCATCACAATTGATTCAAAATGTGCAGCTTTCTTTGTACAGAGATGGCGCATACCAAGAATGAAATTTTCAGTCACCCTCTGTATTGTGTCAACGGAAATGGTTGCACTAAATGGTAACTCAATTTGAAACGTTCAGAATTCAGTCATTCTTTTTAACTATTCCACATTTAATGAAACAGTCATGGATTGGCCTCCATACTCACCCGATCTTGTACCCAGCGACTATTTCTTGTGGGGAGCATGGAAGGACACTGTTTTCGAACAATCCTGAAACTAGAACTTGACTAGCTGATCTGTGGGGCATGTGCCTGCATTTCCGTTGTCACACTACAGAGGGTGACTGAAAATTTCATTCTTCGTATGTGCCATCTCTGTGCTGCAAAAGGTGAACATTTTGGATATATTGTGATTTGATTGCAGCGACAGCTTGCAAAGGACAATTTATAGCCTTTTTTAGGAATACAGTGTACGGCGCCACCTTCTGGGAACATTTGTAACTAATTCTAAAACTTCTGTTTCAGAGTTTTACGGCTTTCAAAACAAACATATCATTGGTTTCATCAATCTATCGATCTCCATTGCTGATTTAATTTTAAAATCGAAGAGTTCTTTATGGACACTCTGTATATTCTTTTTTTAAAATTTCTTTTGAAGCTTTATATAACCCGAATTCCTTAAAAATATTCTTTCTAAAAATATTAAAAAGAACTTTCAAGTTTCATAAATTCACTGCATCTATATTTCTGAAAGATTGATTAATAAATTGCAATTTTAAAAAATTACAGAATGCTGCATATTTTAATTTTAAAAAAAGTTCCGAACAATGAAGCAAAAGCATATCCAAGATGAATAGATAAAACTTCATTTGTTCAAATTTCAAAATTAACTTTATAACAAAACGCTAATTTTATGCAAACAGCTTCTTCTGCTTTTGGTTCGATCGAAATTACGCGAGTTAGCTCATTCTTTTTTATTTACGGTTTTACAAATTGTATAAACACTCTCTTATGTGGCTATTCTATGAGATTAACTTCTTTTTCCCTCTTAAAAGTTTTTTGATTTAATGGACGTAAATGTTTTATATTATATATAATATCTGGCATACATAATTTAATTTCTGTGAAATTTAAACATGAGAACTTTTCCAGCTTCAGTCAATTCACTCTTGTTTGCCAGCCGTTTACTAAAAAGTCTTTTTTTTTTATCTCTCTCGCATCAGAGCTATAGAAAAATTATAGATTTTTTTAAAAAGTTCCGTTAAATATTGCTTTTTGTTATCTTGAAAATAGAATAATGTAAAGATTTTTTAACTAATTTCTATGGAACTAAGTAACTCACTGCAAATAAAATTCGTTGACAATTATACAGAATTATGTTCCTTTTTCCATTTCAAAGTTTCTCAAATTATGGAAAGACCATTTAGCCCCCGAAAGAACACGAAAAATAATTTCTTGTTGAACTCTGAAAACATGTAATTCTTGAATATCAGTATAAAATGTCTTATAAAAACCATCTTGATTAAAATATTCCATTCGGCTTAAAATTACGTTATGAATAAATAATTATGAAAAAGTTTCACACAAATCTATGCTACTGTTATGAACTTCTTTGTCACCAATAACTATTTTACAATCTTCTTGATTATATTCTCTTCTAATTAATTTTAAAAATGTTTACCACAGAGAAATATTGATGTGTGACGTATAAATGCACTTTAATCCAATTACATATATTGAATATATATATTTATACTCATTTTTTAGAGATTATAAAAGAATAACGTTTCTTTTTAAACACGTTTATTTAACCTGACAAGTTTCATGTTGGAACAGATTGAATTTTTTAATTGATTCTTCACTCTTTCCTTATGTGAGGGAGGTTGGAAATATAGTGCAATTTTGCATTATCGATGACAATTGCTAATTAATATATTTAGAACTTAATTATCAATTAATCATTAATTAAATTAAATTTTGATTCCGTTACAGTGGTACCATCTGGTAGTTAGTTTTGAGAAACAATAGACCTTAAGGTTAAAAAGTAGAAAATAATCAAAATAATGATTTTCAGCACACTAGTAAAAGTGTGACTTAAAAAACTTGTTTTTAAATATTTTTTTTTATATTCAGTAATTTCCATCCTGTTTTCTAATGCGCAATATGAACTTTAAATGTGCTTTATGTTTATGTTCTTTATGTAAATGTGCTTTATGTTCTTCACAGAATTATCAAAGAAAAGTAATATTTTTTTGTACTTTATGTTGTTTGTGTGCTTTATGTTCTTCACAGAATTATCAGAGAAAAGTAACATTTTTTTTCGAAATATATGTGGAGAGTTAATATTTAAAGTGAGCCAACTTCATGGTTTTCCCATTTGCACTAACACTGCCATAGGTAGTGCGGAAATACTATATTTTCTGTGAAATAATGATTCAAGGATCATAATTCAATTTGTATCCACCAGGCAGCAAGAACAATTGTCCACTGTTAATGTGAATGCAGCTAATCAAATTTGAGGTATGATTTCTCAGAAATGAATATCATGGAATTGATTCATTTCCTCTCAAACCTCCATATATTACAGATAGGCTTCCAGAATATCATTATGTATTGAATCAACTTTTTGGTGCAATTTAATTACAGAAAGATTCATAAATCGTTTTACCCTGACCTCACCGCTTCCAAAATTCAATTCTGTCAAACGAAATTTCAGAGCTTCTACCATGAATTAAACTAAACTGTTCATTTTACGTTAAGAACATAATAATCATATAACAAGTTGTATAACTATTATGTTCTTAACAGTGATATCTATGTATAAAACTCCAATAAATACAGCATTTTTAGTGTCCCTGTTAGTACACGATATTTTACATGTCCACGATACTATTCTGGATGCCACACAACATCGTAAAGATAACGTATGAATATTGCAGAGCATCTGGTGCTGATAGGGATAGATTTCAATTTTAAAAAAGCCTTCTGATTGAACTAATTAAGATTTATATGAAGAGTTTACGCCATTATTACAACTATAGCATGTGCAAAGTGAAATGAATCGTGGTATAAGCAAAATAACACTACTTTGCGTCTCTCCTGAAGCATTTCAAAGAATCCTTTAAATTCTACAAAACCGATTTCAAGCGAAATTAAACTAAGGTGCCCCATTCTTCCGTCTACGGGGAGATTGCGCTAAGAATAAATTTATCGTAAAGGAATTCTGAAATGGAGGCGGGAGCCTTTAAAATTGCATTCCTCCGCCACCAATAACTGTTCCACAATCTTGGCCTTTAATTAAGAGCCAGCCGATATCACCTTCGGTGGGGTTTTAAAAGATTTTATCGGTAATTATTTAAGTGCCCACATTAAACGTGTCAAAAGCTTCTCTCGATGCCAGTTTGCGGTGAGAGCTTCTTGTTTTGCTCTTAACTGCTTTGATTAGTAAGAGAAGGCTGCGCTCTTCATTAGGAAGGGGTTGGTTTTTGATGCTTGATGATGAGGGAAAAGAAGATGGTTCGACTTTCATCATCAAGGAGATGGAATGCCTTCTTCTTGTTCTACTTCCCCATCTTGTGAGATGAAAGCGGGGAGATATCGTTAAAATTTGTCTTAAAGGGGTAATTATTTATTTAGATGGCCCGCCTTATATGTTAGGAAAGAAAAGTTCGTTCATTATGTGATAGGAATAAGTTCTTTTATGAACCACTTGGATTCGTTAAATTAAAAGATCGAAGTTTAGGGTCTCGAGATAATTAGTTACATTTTAATTTTCTAGAAACCAAGAGATAAGTATTATTTACGTATGTTGAACTTGCTTATTTGGTCCTTTTTCTTAAGAATTTATTTTGATTGTCTCCTAACTTCTTTTAGTGCTGCAGATTCGGAAAAAGAATATGCGCTTTGTTTGTTCAATTAGTATTTTAGAAATGTTTGAAATGAAACTATTGCGGTAATTTGGTGCATGTTGATATTGTTAATGTTCTAGAACTATTGGTGCGATTGAAGTACTATAACACTGTTTTAATGAGTAGGTCCTTTTCGCGTTAATTGGACATTACAATTTTTTGGAATAAAATTTTGTTATTTTTGTGCATGTTAATCTCAACGTTCTATTAAAATGGCTACAATCGAAGTAGCTTAACTCTATTTCAATTAGGCCTTTTGCGAGCTAATTGGTCATAGAAACTTGTAAAATAAGATTCTTATTTGAGAATGTTAACATTCAAGAACTATTGTTGCGATCGAAGAGGCATAATTCCGTTTCAAAGACTAGTATCTTTGCTATTAGTTAAAATGGCGACAGTTTCTTTTTCAGGTATATTACTAGTTTCCAAGGGAATAGGTTATTATTTGCAAGTAATGGAGACATTCTACGAGGAAAGGAAGACTTGAGATAGATTCGCAGTTCCACTTTACAAAATGATTTCAATTCCCTGTTCGTATGTTCATACAAACAATATTTTACAAGAGAACAGCAAGAATTTGAACAATCATCGAGGATACTTGAATAACTTAAGTGCAAGTGAATAAAATTAAACGTTACGTTGTTATTTGCAAGTAATTGAGATGTTCTACGAAAAAAAGAAACTTCAGATGGATTCACACTCCCGTTTCACGAAGTTATTTCAATCTCCTGCCTTTATGTTCATGCAAACAATATTGAGCAGGAGAACAGCAAGAATTTGAACAATAATTGAGAATACTTTAATAGCTTTCTTACAGTTGTAAAAAAAAGCGTTACGTTATTATTCGCAAGTAAGTGAGATGCTCTACGAACAAAAGAAGCTTCAGATGAATTTACGTTTCCATTTTAAGAAGTTATTTCAACCTCCTGCCTTTATGTTCATGCAAACAATATCGTGCAAGAGAAAAACAAGAATTCGAACAATCATTGAGGATATAGCTTGATTACGTATGTTATACCTTGATTTAATAGCTTGGCGTGCGTTCGAACAGAAGTAAATATATTATGCTTTCCAATTGATTGTTATTTTTTCTAATTGAGATCTAAAGATTTGAGGTGAAACTAAAATAAATGTATTATACTTTCCAATTGATTGTTATTTTTTCTGATTGATATTTAAATTATTTGAAGTGAAACTTCGATAGGCAATTCATTCCTATTGTATTGCAATAGAACGACAATGAAAGGGCACGCAATAGATTTCAAATTAAAAGTCTGCGAGTGCTAACCCTTTGAGTCCTAAAAGCCTTGGAATTCTGGGACCTCATAAAACGCCCGAGTTCCTCTTCCGAAGGTTCCCTAACCCCCCAAAAAAGGTTTATTCTTAAGGGTTTCGTATTCAAAAGAGGACTCTGCTTAGCCAATGGACGATTTGTATAAGAAAATAGATTTGCCTCTGCCTTCCTTAAGGCTGTGCCCCTCCAAAGAACAATGTATGCACTTCGGGTATCCAGTCAATCACTCTTAACGAAGGGCAGTGGAGTAGGGAAACTCCAGGGGTCCAGACGATCGCCGTACTTTAGTTGCACGGACGTTTCGGGCGCTTCAGTATTGAAAGAGTTAAGTATGTCTATTACTCAATAACTAAGCAAGAGACGCGATAACTAAATGGTGGAGCCTGAGCCTCTATATCGAATTATTTCGAGTTAGAGACAGTTCTTGTATATTATGTCATAATGCTCCTAATATCTTCCGTCAAGGTTTATACATCCTCACGTTGTTTTGGCGCAGTAGCTTGGAGCTAAAGGGTACCGTCTCAATTGCAGTCAACGTTGATTGCCCAAAACACCTGTTCCAAGATAGCCCTTCTGTAAGTTCGAAACATCAATCTAGCAAAATCAGTTATTAAGCTTTAAACTAAGCAATTAATGCCATCACAATTCTAAACGTCTTACACACAATCAATTAATTTTTTATGACAAATTTCAAATGCTTTTGATGTTATTGGGTTTTTTTATTTAACTTTCTTAGCATGACTGAAAATATTTATTGATATGATGAAGGGAATTATCAACTTTTCAACTTTATCTTCATATGTAAATGAAAACGGTTTATTCCCTGTAAAATTAGTCACAGCACGGTTAGTGAGTTTTTTTGTAATTAATTTTATAAGATAATATATTTGAATATTTGTTTTTTATGAGTAAAGGCTTTCGCAAAATATGTGCATTTGTTATTAGTTTACGGTAGACGTTATCTTCATTCGAAATTCAAAAATGAGACATATAAAGCTATTTATCTTTATTTTGTAGTCTTTGTCATCAACATCATAGTAATATAAGCAAATTAAAATTAATTTCTAGTAGCTGTCTTCTTTTTCTTTCTTTCTTTCTCTTTTCAATCTGTCTACATTATTTTATACGTCTTCTAGGATTTATGATACCATTAAAAACGGGCGTAGCTAGAAAAAGCTTCGAATTTTATTGTGATAAATGCTTTTGAATGTTCTGTCTCTGTGCTTCTAAATTTAATTAGTAAATGATAGATCGCCTTATTACTAACGATGTGGATATTTTAAGCTTTATATAATAATTTTATGCGCATTATTTTCTTACAAAACATGAGATGAATTATTCCCATAATTTACCAAAAACACGGATAGAATCAAGACTGGTATGATTAATATTCCAATTAATGAATAATTTTGTGGTTACTTTCGAATACTGCATAGTAGGAAATATAAAGATGTAACTCAGTATTATGTTAATAAAAATACTGCAATTAATTCTGATATTGCTCCATAACAAGTGTGTGATTTGGATGTTATTTTAATTAAAGTACCCATTTATTTTTAATGGAAAAAATTGTCTATATATTCAAGTACCCTATTATTTTTTTATTGCCTTTTGATTGTTTTCGGGCTTGAAACATCGCAAACAATATTATTAAATAATTTAACTGCTATGAACTAATAGAGACAATTTTTTGTTTCCTAGTCAGTTTTTTTTAGAGATAGGATATCAATTATTATTAATTATTTCTCTTGCTTATTTTTATGTTCCATATTTATTAAGTCAGAATACTTTGTTGTAGGTCAAACATTTTTTAGTCTGTAAGTAATTATTTTTCTTTCTTTTCTCAATGTTTGACAGAACGTGATGCATACATTTTTCTTGTCTCAACTCTCAAATTTCTGTTCTTTTAAATTAAGAAATAGTTTTGATTTCAAATATTCTAAAACATTTTTTTGTATTTATTTTGTTAGTAGAAGAACTAGAAAGTGTAAATTGTTTGACAAATTTAATAAACTTAAACTATGAATGAGTGTTTTGTTCTTTCGATATCCTTTGAAGTTTAATTAAAAATCAACTGACTGATTTTTCTCTAACTCTAATACTAATAAAGATGAATGTCTGTGTGTGTGTATGTTGACGGTGTACAGAACAGACCATAGAACATAGAGCTACCAAATCTGGCACAGATATACTTGGGATGCGGAAGATGTGCACCTCGGAGCCGTTTTTTAAAATTTTGATTCAAATTTAAATTATTTAAAAATTAAACCAAATTTTTTTTGGAAATAACTTTTGAATGAATCGATGCAGGTAACAAAATTTTATGTCATTTAAAAGAACAAAACATTATATTTCCAATGCTATCAATTTCATTATTGTACAAAATTTTATTTATTTTTTATAAATTTTTAAAGTCATCAGAATATTACAATCATGGGTGCGAGAGTACGGATTGGAGTATAGTAGGCGGTGCTAAGAGCTATTTGTCAACGTCACGTGCGTGCTCAGCAAAACAGACTAAACCCTAATAGATAAGAATGGTAAATTAGCTAAATAATAATTAGTTCAATTTTTGTTACAATCATATTATTAGTTATCGTCTCTTTACAGTTTATAGATACTTAATTTCCTCTTTCCTCAGCATTCTTTTCCCCCCCTTTTTCCCTATACTCCATGACAACTGCGTCAAACGTTCCCTGACGCGGTACCGATAGCACAGAAGGTTAGACATGCACCTTCCATCTTTTCAACCTGGGTTCAAATCTCGCCTGAATTTTGCCTTCGTCAGTGTCAACAAATGCTTCGTCAGCTTCTCTTCCTCTTTTTTTGCATACTTAAAAGGAAACAGATTTAAATTCCTACAATACTCGCATTTAATTTTTGCTTATTTTATTTTATACTATTTTCTCAGTAATATTCAAACATCTCTTTTGAGTTTCAAAACTCTCTCCTCATTTAAATGGGTTTTTTTTTTCTATTCACTCGAAAGGCACATTTTTATTATCTTGGCTGTACACTGTTGAATGTTGATGTGTATTTTTATGTCTTACTTTGCGCCGCAGAGAGAATAACTATTATCCAAACGTATGCCTGTTTTAGTTCATTTTTTATTATTTGCTATTATTAGCTATTATGTTGCAATTTGTGTTTTTATAGCTTATATATATTCAATTTCTTAGTGTGTGTTTGCTGTTTTGTTATGCAAAGAATTATTATTCAAGATTTGTTTTTTTTTCAAGCATATCAATTCAATATTTTTTTAATTTATAAATGGTTGTTTTTATTGACTAGATTTAAATGGTTATCATGAATTTAGTTTTGCGTTTCATAAAATGTAGTCAATTCTCTTTTTTTACAGAAATCACTTTATTTAAATATTTTGAGCTTTAATTAGTTTTAATATGTAAATTATTTTTAGCTGAGAAATGTAATTATTGTACTTCAAATTTAATTCTCCAAATTTAAATTTTTTTCCATTTTTTAAAGAATTTTTTCACTTATCGTTTTTTAACAATTAAATATAAGAGATTAACTCAAAGTTCATTGCATGCATAAATATCCTGTACATTTTCGTTTTGTTTATAAAGAATTTAAATTCAGTTATACTAATTAACTGTTCACTGTTTGTGTTTTTAAATTCATTTCTTTGTCCTTATTGCAATTATTGCTTTCAGATTACAAAAATTAAAACGTTTTAAATGTCGGCTTTAATTGTCTTATTACTATTAATATAAGATTGGCGAACCAGCTGGTCGCCGTAGGCGGCTAGTTTTAAATAAAAGTAATATTAAACATAAAAATGCCAAAAAAAATTTTAATTTTTTAAACCAATTATGAAGGTCGCTTGTTTCTTCATTGATAAGATAATCAAATCTTCTTTAAAAAATCACTAGTAACGATAAATTAATAAAATTCTTATAAATTTTTTAGGAATAAACACCAACTGCTATAATCATCATTAGAGTTTCTTATTAGGAAAAATTTCAAACTTTATAAAAGATATTTGCTTGACATGAAACAATAAATAATCGTTTATTATATATTTTTACTTGGGATTAACTCTTTCAATACTGAAGCTCCCGAAACGTCCGTGCAACCAAAGTACGGCGATGGTCCGCACCCCTGGAGTTTCCCTACTCCACTGCCCTTCGTTAAGTGCGATTGACTGGATACCCGAAGTGCATACATTGTTCTTTGGAGGGGCACAGCAGAAGACAGAGGCAAACCTATTTTCTTATACAAATCGTCCATTGGGTAAGCAGAGTCCTCTTTTGAATACGAAACCCTTAAGAATAAACTTTTTTGGGGGGGTTAGGGAATTTCTCTTACCTTCGGAAGAGGAACTCGGGCGTTTCAGTTTTTTGAGGTCCCAGAATTCCAAGACTTTTAGGACTCAAAGGGTTAAGCGAAATAAAATGAACATTTAAAAAAATGCAATTTTTTTGAAAAATAACTGTTAAGTGTAATGGTATAATAAAATTTGGTTACAAATTTTGAGAATTAAATTTTATGCTGCTATAACTATCACCAAATTGTTTTTCAGAATGTGAAAGTAATAAAATTCACTAAAAGTATCAGTGTTTGATAGTAAATAATCAAATCCTATTCGAATTAATTGCTTCTAAGTTGGCGACATTTTGCATATTGTTTAGAAAAATTAAATGGCACACTTGGCGAAATCATTCTTCAGTATTTTTCATCTATTATGCTTTCGGTGTCCTCATAAAGGAATCTTAAGATGCGACAGATTTTTCTCCATTAATATTTATCAATTATAAACTTTCTTAAAAGATGAATTACTTCCTTATCTTTATTCTTTAACTCTTTACTGTCATTCTCCTTTCTTTGAAAAAGACAGTAAAGAATGAAATTACCTCTATATTATGTTTAATCGGTTAATGAGGAATATGTGTACCAAATTAAATAAAAATCACTCCAGCTGTTTAAAAGTAATGCTAAAAGCCACACATTCACACACAAACGCACTGACGTTGAATTTTACATAAATAGAAAAATACAAAATCCTTTTAAATTATCAGAATTTAAGAAAAAAGAAAATCTAATTTAAAATTAATTGTGTCAGAGCTACATTTTACTCTCAGTTTGAAGAAATTTAATGAATACCTAGATAATTTTTCCTTAGCTTCTTTTTCTAATCATCTTCTTAATGTCCTCTTTAAGAAGCCTAAAAGCGTAACATCCTTTATTAATATTTATCAATTATAAACTTCCTTAAATGATGAATTACTTCCTTATCTTTATTCTTTAACTCTTTACTGTCATTCTTCTTTCTTTGAAAAAGACTATAAAGAATGAAATGACCTCTATAGTATGTTTAATCGGTTAATGAGGAATATGTGTACCAAATTAAATCAAAATCATTCCAGCCGTTTATAAGTAATGCTGAAAGGCACACATTCACACACAAACACAATGACGTTGAATTTCACATAAATAGAAA
>BGPR01000564.1:286216-323803 GCA_013235015.1 Araneus ventricosus | reverse complement strand
AGCCGTTTATAAGTAATGCTGAAAGGCACACATTCACACACAAACGCGATGACGTTGAATTTTACATAAATAGAAAAATACAAAATCCTTTTAAATTGTCAGAATTTTACTATCAGTTTGGCGAAATTTAATGAATACCTAGATAATTTTTCCTTGGCATCTTTTTCATCATCTTCTTAATGTCCTCTTTAAGAACCCTGAAGGCGGAAAATCCTTTATTAATATTTATCAATTATAAACTTTCTTAAACGATGAATTACTTCCTTATCTTTATTCTTTAACTCTTCCTGCCGTTCGCCTTTCTTTGAAAAAGACCCCACGAAGCAAGATGAGTAAGTTGTTACTTTATGCGTAACATTTTGACGCTTCTTCGGACTTTGAAACCGAATTTAACAAACACTTCCTTTTTAAGTATCACCTTGGCCCATCATCGATCCACATTCCAGTCAACTCAGCCCCTGATGAGAGGAAATTAGATACCGCGGATCCTCCCTCCTGATCCTGCATATGCAGCTAACTAACTTCTGGTTTGTGGCTGATAAGGTCACTAACTTCCCTATCATCTTTGCAGAGATCATTAGCTTTGAAGCCGGAGACTTTCGCCGGAAACTTTTTCCTCCCAAGAAAACTTCCCAAAGTCAGCGAAGAATAATAATAATAAAAAAGAGGGGGAAAGTATATCCACCAAAGACCAGGAACTGTGGAGGAAAAAGTCCCCCGCAAAAAAAAGAGATAATTTCAGTTGATAAACATTCAACAATTATCGTAGCCCTCTGCAGAAAAACTTCCTCTTAAGTCATTAGACGAAGAAAAGTTCTTTTTCGGCGTTGTCAGGGTTACGTTTTCTCCTGGGGGTCCGCGAGGAGATGAGTTCTGGGTATTTTGAGTCACCCCAATCTTTCTGAGTCAATAACTCCTAACGATGAAGATCATAATGAAACCAAGTCCTCTGGATTCCATTTAGTGGAGAGTAGTATTAAAAGACCATGCGGAAACCAGACCACAAAACTCTTAAGTGAAGTAAGTCATTCCCAACCAGTATCTTCAAGTGTACCGACATGCTTTTTACTTAATTTAATCTTGGTGACTTACACCACTTGATGTCTTTTTGAATCTTTTATCTGTCCGAAACCTGGTTTCTTTTTTGCATCATTTCTAACGAAAGTTTTGTGATTATATGTAGCATTTCTCAATCCATTTGGAAAGAATAGTGAACTGCGTATCTTTTTAAGATCATTTTTTGAGAGAGAAAGTTTACTTCACAATTTTAATGTACTTATATAATGAGATATGTCTGAAAGGACTTCCTTCAACGAAAAAAATTCAACGAAATCGGAAGAATTTTTAATATGCCCTTTTACTGAAATACCTTATCAACAATAAATCTGAATCCTCATTCATCTTTCTCCTATAATGAGCAACTTCCTTCAGCATTCGGTGCTTTTTAAAGGGCATTACGACTGAATAGTTCACATTTGAAAGACAAATTGGCTGTGCTATCAAATGAAGAATTTACAACATAAAAACTAATTTGTTATCCAAGAGCTTATTTATAGCCATTTGCTCATAATGAGCTTCTGTTTAATAGTTATTTTTTAATATTTCTTCCTGGGGGGTTTTGAAATGTATATAGGTAGTTTCAAATTCATGAATCTTTCAGCAAATTTTATTTACCAATTATTTAAAGTATCTTTTTATACTGATCACCGTTTCTTTATTTTTATATCAAATTGTTTTTCTTGGGATATTTTGTCACATAACGAATTGGTCAAATATCTAATAACTTGCGGTCCTTGAAGAATTTCACAGTTCAATTAACTAAAATGTTTGAATATATGTGTGGTGTCAATTCGTCCTTTAAAATGAAAGTTCTAACCAAACCATTTCAGGGGAGGTGGTGAATTTTTAAACTATCTCTTTCGGAATATTTTTAGGCAGATAGTAATCTGAAAGTGATCTATTAGAAAAATTACATTTTCTAATGTTCGGTAAAGACAAGAGATGGCAGCACAAGTTCTAGTCTTCTTTTTTCATAGATTTATTCAGCAATTCATTTTCTCGACGAATAGGTTCCGCAAGAGTTTCAGAATTCTTCACTATATATACACTATATGATCGAAAGTATACTGACACTTTCGGGTTTTCATATTTTTTAGAATTTCTCAGGGAAGGCTAGACCAACTACCTTTGAACTTCGATCAAGTAAAAAATAAACTTCAACCGACATTTTACAGTGAAGATTCGGTACCGGGAGCATTTAGGGGACAGACCAGAAATTGATGATGAAGGAACAAACCCTGGGCTCACCCAGTTAAAAGGAAAGAAGATATTGATTTTAAAATTTCAACAATGGTTTTTCTTGATATACACATTACTTACATGCATTTTCGTAAAATTAGAAAGTATATTCTGGAAGATATAAAGGTTTTCTTTAAAAAATCCCAACTTTTCCCGCATGTTTTTTCCTTATAACGTGCTGAGTTTTCCACCAAATAATACGAAAGTTACTGAATACTTGACATATGTTTAAGAATGCAATGTGCATCAAAATTTGATATGCCTTGAATATTATAGGAATTATGAGTATTTGCAGTACATAATTTTTTACTGCGCATGTGCGAAACGTAGAGTAATTTTTCTTTCATAACTTCAAAGCCAGATATGTAGGGCAACGTATATAAAAAATTCAGTTGACTATCACTCTTATTTAGAAAGATATCGGCATTGCAGTGAGATGAATTTCTGCTTCCCTCTAAGACCAAACAAATGATGAGGGCTTTTCCACAAATTGATATTTTTAAACTTGAATCTTCGGATAATAATCGTCGAACTGCAGTTTAAACTGTGAATTTTATTTATAAGTGTGCCTAGGTGTTCAGCACATTCAGTCTTTATTAACTTATATAAAATTATTCGAAAATTCAAGTTTAGAAAATATTCAATTTGTGGAAAAGCCCTCATCATTTCGTTTGTCTTAGAGGGAAGCAGAAATTCTGCTCACTAGAATGCTGATATCTTTCTAAATCTTAATGGTATTCAACTGAAATTATTATGTATGCTCCCCTAAATATCTGGCTTTGAAGTTATGAAAGAAAAATTAAGCTACATTTCGCACATGTGAAGAAAGAAATTATTTACCATAAATATTCTTAATTCCTCTACTATTCAAAGTATTTATTTCAAATCTTGGTGCAAAGCTTCTCAAACACATTGTCAAGTATTTAGTAAGTTTCGTATTGTGGAAAACTCTGCATGTTATAAGCAAAAAACTTGCGGGAAAATTTGGGATTTTTTTACTAAACCTTCATATGAGAGAATATACTTGCTATTTTTACGAAAATGCATGTAAGTAATGTGTATATTAAGAAAAACCATTGATGAAATTTTAAAGTCATTATCAAGTTTTTGTGAAACGGGGTGAGCCCAGAATTTTTCTCCATCATCAATTTCTGGCCGGTCCTCTAAATGCCTTCGTGACCGAATCTTCACTGTTAAATGTCAGTTAAGAGTCTATTCTTTTTCATTTTCGAAGTTCAAGGGCAGTTGGTCTAGCCTTTTCGGAGAAATTCTAAAATATGTGAAAATCCGAAAGTGTCCGGATACTTTGATTATATATATATATATCAAAACCAACATATATACACAAAATAAAAACTCAAAAACAGTAAAAAAGGACAAAATGGCTAAATAGACAAAAACCAGAAAAAACCAAAAAATTGAAAAATATCATAGCGAGCCGCTCGTCAGGAAGGGAAGCTCGCTCATGATATTAATTTGTGCTTTTTTCTGCTGACGACAAACGAAATCCGTTAAAAATTGCCGTCATCCCCTCTAAAAACACAAAACAAACGAAAATGGAAGATGGAAGATTTCTTGAATAAAAAATAAAACTACATTTAAGAAGATTTAAAAAGAATCAAATACAAAAATCCGAATACAAATACAAAAAATCCGAATACAAAAATACCTAGAATAAAAAACAGTCGTAACATAAAAAATAATAAAATAAAGCGAAATATGCTTACGATGGCCAGGGAGACGCTACCGCGACCACGAGGAAAAAGAACGCCAAACCAGTTATCGCCGTTGCCAAACAGAGGAAAGAGAAAGAAAAGGAGAAAGAGGCTTTGTCAGTAGCTCTGAAATCACTGCCTGAGATATCGTCGCACAAAGTTCTCGGGAATACCATATATATATGTGTGTGTGATATTTTAATTTTTTAACTTTCCTAAATAATCTTAACGACACCTCATTTTAAATACTTCTACTTTCATCATAATAAACGCACTACAACTTTCTTTTCAAATCACGAGTTTCTAAAGGGGAAATTCCCTCTTCTGGGTACTTAAGCGTTCTGCGCATTCATTTCTGCCCTTTTTCACGCCAGCATGTAAGCTTTCAACAACAACACCCCGCTCGGGCGTAAACTTCTGAATTCTGGTCATGGAGCTGCATACAAATTAAATACTTTACCTATGAAGAAATAACGCCTGATGCCTAAATAAAAGAAGAGTTAAACAAATATCGTCTCTTCCTTGATGACAATGGACTGCCTTTCACCTTTTTAAAGCCTGATCTTATATATATATATATAAATGGTGGATAATAAATTAAACACTAAGATTTGTGATAAAAGAAACGCTTTTCAGCTTAATATAAACAGGTTACCATATTGGAATAGTAAAGTCTTGGTAAGTCTTTTAATATATAAAAATATTGTATTAAATTATGTTCACAGAAGAAATATTATAGTCACAGACAGAAATAATCAGCAGTCCCAAATTAGTGCATTTCTTGAAAATGCTTTGAGATATAGGTATCCTAATCCTATATTAATAAGAAATATTTAACACCAAGAAATTAACATATTTCTGTTCATTTATTCTCCCATTAAATTTTCTCTTAAATTATCATTTTTATAATCATATATGATATATTTAGCAATAATATTTTAATATATTATTTCATAGGCAGATGGCGCCACTATTTAAAGATTTTGATTGCATCATATACTAAATAATTATTATTTATGTATAGACTTATCTAATATATAATATTCTAGCAGGTTAAATTTAATATTCCTTATAGTGTTTTATATTTGTATTAAAACGCTTAAATCAAAAATAACATTTTCCCATTAAATGCGAAACTTGTGTTATGATTAGGTACATAAGTAGGATTCATAAAACTATATTTAGCTTTTGAATAGTATGTAGTATAATAGTGTGTTTATATAAATCTTTGTTAATAGTAGGTATAATAGTATGATATTTTCTTTCTTTTTTTCTCATCTTGAGATGATTTTTGGATATATTTCCCTTTTTCTTTTTCCAACAATTGGCTTCGCAGAGGGTTGGCGCCATAAAATCTAGATTAATGCGACAAACCAGTCCCAAGGCTGCTTGGCTATTTTGACTGTTGGAATTTCAAACAGGGTTGTCTTTTACAAGTTTCGATAAGTATTAATGCTAATAGTTTAAAGTCAAATTTCTTTTGTAATTCGAATGCATGATTATGGATAGGGTAATTAAATTTAATTTTAATATTTATATATATTGTAAATATAATGCATGTTTGTGTAAATTGATAAGTGTAGTATATAATTTCGTATATAAATATATATTATTGTTTTTTATTATTATTTTTATTACTAAAGAAATATATCGAAATCTATAGAGCTACTAATATAATAAACTCAATTATAACATGAACACAAAACGAGAAATTTCATCATTCGACTTGACTAAAAGCAAACTGAAACTTGACTTCTGTATCATGAAACTGACGTTTCTAAACCAACTTAAACTGATGAACACAAGGTGGATGAATAATACAAGAGAACTAAGTATGTATTTTTGCAAAAACACATGTAAGGAAAAATATATACATTGGACTAAATCCTGGTATGTTTTGACATTTTATCTTTACGAGAAATGTAACAGGCTATATGATGAGAATTGGTAGGAAAAGAAAAATTTTAAAAAGAGGCGAGATGAATTAGAAATTTATTAAATGAATAAAAGTTTTTAAAAGAATATTATTGGAAATGTTACCTACAACGGATTGTATAATATACAGATTGAGCATTAAACTTTTTCAATGACAAACTTATTTACCAATGTTAGTCAAGATTTCTCTGAAATCCTGATATATTTCCCACGCTTTTATTCAACTTGTCATGACTCATGTTTGCAAAGATGGAATTTTGTATTCAATTTTTCATTCACTTCTTTGAGTGCTAGAGCTCTGAAATAATGTACGGTTGTGTGTTCCCAATGACAATACCATATTTTAATATTTTTAGAGCTTAATTATCAATGAATTCCTTAATTCAATTTAGGATACAATACGATGGGAGCCATCTGATAGGGAATTGGAGGGAAACTGAGAACAAGATTCCTTAATAAATATACAAGGTGTCTGAAAATTATTGGACACATTAAAAAAATATGCAAAAAAAAACGAGGAACAGCAGCGTGTTCCCGATTTCTCGTATTGCTAACACGGCTCTTAAAGTTTTGTTTCACAACATTGTTTCTTCCCGCAATCTGATAGATGGAGCTAGATATGGCCTGGTGGGAATTGTACAAGAAAATTTCAATCTGTAATCATGTTATCCGATCTCCATATTTAACTCCTTTGGGTTTTTTCATGTGGGGTTAAGTGAAAGATAGTGTGTATCAGATGTCTTGCGTATAATTTGCATGAACTGAAGCATCTATTACAGCTGCTATTCACTCTATCGCTTCTCATATTCTTGTAAATACATGGCGTGAAATCGAGTAACATTTCGACATACTACGCGCAACCAAGGGATCTCGCATCGACATTTATTAACATTTGTATTGCTATAATAATTTAGTAAAAACAATTTGTTTCTATTTGTTCTAGTTTTAATTTTATATAATTTTGTAAAGCGCCCAACAATTCTCGGACATCCTGTATATTATTATTATAATTATACAGGGTGCCCACTAAAGCCCCCCCCCCCCTTAACTCCAGAATGACTGTAATGACAGAATAGTCATAAAAGTGATGTCTAATTATATTAAAGTGGCTATGCGCTACACGATGAAACAGCTTACAGCACAACTTGTCGACAAACTGCAGGAATGTCGTAATGCTACTCTGCGCTCATTCCCAAAATTTCTCGTGTGTTTCAAAAAATGTTTTTTTATGTGTTAAAATCTAGAAAAGATTGTACAGTGAAACCTCTCTGAGCGGCCACCCCTCCGTTCCGAGAAAAATTGGCCGCTCAGAGGGGGTGGCCGCTCTGAAGGGTTTTCGTTACAATTACAAGATAATTGCTTAAATACATAATATAAACAAGTCTGACACATATTTCTTATTTAAAATGAAGTTTGAAACTTATCTAAAGAGAAAATAGTACTTTATTTAATAATTTTTTACATTTTTTGAAAAAAAGGATACAATTTGTGCTTTTTTACCCTTCTAAACATACATTACATAACCACACCATTTTTACACCACAAAATTACATAACCACACCACCAAAAAAACCATTTTTTCAAGATCGTTTTTCAGTTTAAAAAGTAAATCTCTAGCCGATGCGTTTGTTAAATGGGATGGGCGAACCCACCCGGCGGCCGTTCAGAGGGGCTGGGTGGTCGTTGCTAGGGGTTATTTTAACATTAGGTCTATGGGCCGAAAAATCCGTGCCACGAAAAATTGGCCGTTAAGAGGGGTGGCCGCTATGTAGGGGTGGCCGTTCGAAGAGGTTTCACTGTAATATATTTGTGTGATTTACTGTATTTATATTTCGCCATTCTACGTGAAGAATAAGAGTAGATGTACGTGGGTTAGTTAATGCCACTTGTTCGGACATGTCTTGTTATGAATGAACGTGAGCAAGCCAGTGGTCAACGAGAGACATGTTCGATTGTGGGCAGTCTTCATCTTGAGTGCCATTTGACTTTTAACAATCACAAAGGTGATTGGATTCGTCATCCACTTGTGATCGACCTTGTTCAGTCAAAACGGACGATTTGATGACAGCATACATTTCGTGCGATATAAGCGACGACTCTTGAGCTCTGAGGGACCTTTCAGACTTTTTCCTTCATGTTTTAGCGACAGTGGACTTTGGCTTGCTTTGGACAGCTTTTTTTTTTGGTAATGGATGCTACCTACCCAAGCTGATGAGCTGTTTCGAGGCATGGATGTTTTCCCTTCTCTGCGTCTTTAACGGGAGCTTGATAAGCGGAGATGCTGGAGAAATGTGGAGTTACTGTTTTTCGATTGGAGCGATTATGAAAACATGCAGAGTTCTAATGTGATGGATGATGAGCTTGTTAGCCTATAATAACTGAAGCCTTGTATGTACTTCTTGTAACGATGGAGCTGGATGTGGTCAACGTGTGTCTCAGTTAGCACGTGACAGGATTTCTTATTTCCTGGTGAAGTGTTTCTGAGAACGACAAGAAGGTACATGCCGGCCTATAACGCAAATGTGTCAACTGTCAATTGTGCTGCCTTGTGACTGAAAATGCCCGCCGACGACGTGTGATGTATTCCTGGAGGCGAGGTGAGTCTTCGTAAAGGAAAATTACTGCCATGAATGTTTTTTCTATTATTTGTTTGTGTGATTGTAAGTCAAGTTTTTCAGGTTTATGCTATTGTTGATCGGAACTTTTCTTGACAGCGTTAGAATACAGTATTAAGTGTTATAGTTTTATGGTGCAAATTTTGTGTAACTTGGTAAGAAAAAATTCAGCATGTATTGGGTAATCATTTTATATATCTGATGAATTCGCTTAACAAGTAATTTGTGTAACGTAAATTGATATATTTCTAATGATTTTGTTTTATCTATTTATACTGAGTGGGCCCATTTTAGCGTAATTGAAATCAAGTTAATCTTATGTTTAATTCTTTTATTTACATAGCCAGCAATTTTGATTTTAATTTAAATAAATGTATTATTTAGTACTTTATTGCCTTTGCAGTTCATTTGTGTGTTTTCACTGCCTCCCCATTTTACGAGCTTGTGAGTTTGGATGTAGAAATTTCCTGCGAGTTATTGCGAGTTGCAATTATTTGCGTTTTTATTGAACTTCCTTCTTATTTAATTAATATTCTAAAACCATTATACGATCCAAATTTAAATTCAATGCTTAGATTAATGAGGAGTGAAATTATATGTAGTAAATAATTTAACTACACCACAGAAATCAACGTTCCTATGTCAAAACCGGTAAGATATATGCAAAAAGTCAATTACAATGTTTTAGAGTATCATCATTTTAGTACAAAAATACACCTTTTGGACAATAAAATTAAGAATAGAAGACTTTCGCGATTTCCGAAGCTGTTGTGTCACGAAACGTGGTAGAAAGAGAAAAAAAAGCAAGGAATTATCTCAAGATACTTGTATTTTCGGAGTTCTAATTGATCTCCGACAGCCATCATACCCATTCGCCGCAATGTTTAGCACATTAGGTGTCACGCTGGCACAAGCATCAGTAGCACGTTATCGAAAGTCCTGCAGCACCTGCTATTTGAGGTAAAAAGAAAAACGCCAAAGAAAGAACCTTCCTAAACATGCACTAAAATATATTATGAACGTGATTAAATTTCCATTTAACTTGAATATCTATTTCGGCCCCTCGCGCTTTTATAATTTTTACTTTGACTTCCAGATTTCTTGATAAAAAATATTTTCTACACTTTAATACTCAAATAAAAGTGTGTTTTTGTGCTTTATAAAAAAATTTTTGAACATTTTTGTTCTCATGCATGAATTTTTGAACATTTATTTTTATTTTTATTTATTTATCTGCTGAAAAGGCACAACATTTTGAATCATTGAGAAAATTCACTTAATTACTGTTGTTGAGTAAATTTCCATATCTTGATGATAATTTTTTCATTAAATCCTACAACTATATTTGAATAATTATTAAAAAAATTGCGGAGATTTTCAAGAATGATGATACCAATTTTTTTTCACTCAATACTTTATTAGAGTTGATAAGACTTTTGCAATAGAGCAGAACGCTCAGTAATTAAGGTATAATACATCCAAGATATTTTAGTAAATGTGATGAAATTTTAGAATTTAACTACCGTACCATTTTTGGAAACGGTAAGTTTTCAAATTCCTTCATATTTCAATTCAAATTAAAGCCTTTTTAAGAATTTTGGGATCGATTCCTTCCCGTACAAAGTTCAGTTGCATAGTAGGGTTTAATGCTAAATTCAAATCAGCGTTAAGAAAATACGGGAAGTTAACCTAGCCACAGTGTATATCACAAGAAAAGAATAATTTCTGCCGTGGTTTTCAGGACATTCATATCCCCCATTTCTATATTACTGAGAAGACTCCACGTTGAATCCATTCCTTTTTTTCCATCAAAAATGCCCTTTAAATGACTATTTAATGTTGCGCCTCTGTCAATGATTTTTGTTATATTTTTCCCCTTTCACAAATGAATTTTGGAATTTTCAAATAATTAATAACAAAATGCCTTTTATATTATTGGCATGTATTCGCCCATTTTTAACCACGAACTTTCATTTTTGAATTAACATCAGGCATCTCCTCTTCGTCTTTTGATTTTGTTTCAATTTTTAAAATTTTTGTAAATACTTTGCAACTACACGCATGACATTACATAATCTTTTTTTAATATTTTACTTACTACATACTGAGTGCATTTTTTTTCTCTCGTATTTTGGTTTCACGTTGTTTTTTTTAAATTTGTTGGACATATTTTGCAACTACATGCATGACATGACATTATTTTTTTTAAATATTACATACAGTTTACATTTTATATTGCTCCATGAAGCTAAAAAACATGCCCACGCACTTCTGGCAATGGTAATTATTTCGGCCAACAGTTCTCCTGAGAGTGGACAGTTTGGAAGAAGAAACTAAAACACTGGCTAAATCGAACGACAAAAAAATAGAGTAGCGCGAAGAACAAACTTGGGGGAAATTAACCACGCGACGATACTAAAAGAAATCGCGTGACGTCTCTAGACCCTCTCCTAATTACAAGGGAGGTGCTACTAAATGGGGCTTTATGGATTAGCTTCTTTTCCGGCCTTCCGCCCAACACCTCCCCCTGTGCCTATAGGGATAGAAGCAGATTGAACGAGAAGTCTCCCGTAATTGGATGAAGTTGTAATACCAAGCGACAGTTGTTTACAGTTTATAGGCAAATTCCTATGGTCCTGATTTTGAAAGGGCTTTGTTAAGCTCATTAGCCGGATAGCTAGACAGTCATAACAATTGTGTAAAAGTATGTCTGGAAACTGAAATGCATGGAGAGCCGGATTTAGATATTTCTACGCCCTAGGTCAAAGCACAATCTGAGCCCTCCTCTCAAAAAAAGTTAGTATATAATTTTCAATTTAATATGCAATGTTTTTGGAACATATAAGCACTTAATACAATCTTTATAATCTTCAAAACACATTAAGTTTTTTATTGAAAATTACATTATTTAAGAAATAGCATTAACACTAATAAAAGTATTCCACCGAATTTCTTGAATTCGTCCGATATACCTCTCGAACTTCTTCGTTCGCGCTATTGTCCGTAAATAGGCTTGAAGGGCTGCTGAAATGGACCCGATTAAACCTGTTTCAATGCAAGGTTGAGAGACGATAAGGTCCATAGAAGACAAAAAATGAATCGCTCAAAATATAATTAATGTAACGAATGCAAATTTCGACATCATCATTTTATATGGCCTTTTCAAAATAATACTGAAAAATTTGTAAAAATTTGGTTGTTATTTCTTTTGTATACGCGCCCCCTGACGGCTGCGCTCTAGGTCACAGCCTAGGATGGCCTATGGGAAATCCGGCCCAGACTGCATGATGATAATGTAGCAGTGGCGAATCGGGGGTGGGGGGGGGCTCTCAGGCTGCAGCCCCCCAGAGCTATACCAGAATTCTTTATTTTATTTAAAATCACTACAGCTGTTTCTTCTTAATTTCCCTTTAAACAGGGCTCGAAAATTGTCCCACTTTTGTAGTCATTCCACTCGTATTTACAGCGTTGACGCGGACAAAAAAAATGTTTTTGCTAATTATTTCATTGTCTTTTTTGTTAAATTATCGAAAGTATTGTAGTGTTCTGTATGATTCTTATTGTCAGGTGAGAAAAGACTGTTAAGTTCAAGTGTTTTCGTTTGCATAAACCATAAGATTTGACATTCGTCACGACGATACAAAACTTTTTATACCTCAGGCCCCTCTCCCTCCCCAGACCCAAATCCCGGATTCGCCACTGTAATGTATCTTTCGAATTCAACATATAACTTCTGAATTGCATATATTTATAATAAAACGATGATGTGGGCGTCTAATGCCCTCGGCTTGTTGTTGAATTTTCTCTACGGTTACCATAATTTTTTTACTTGAAATCCGGATTCTAATAGCCGCCCATCAACAATTATCATAATACTAGCACAGAGTTTGAGGAAGTGACAAAAAGTTAAGACGGTAGAATATAAATAAGATGCAATTTTTATTAATGCTTGGTAAATCAAAATTGCATCAATGAAAAATAGAATAAAATAAAAGTGCCAAAACTTTTTATTTGTAGTTTGATCTGGGTCCTGGCTAAGGAGGTTCATCCATTTTCTCGTCTCCCATTTCGGTAGATACTTTTCGAATGAGATAATTCTACACAGGGAAATTTTATCGTTTTTATTTTTTTATAGAATTCAGGATAGAATAAAACGGAATTCGCTTTGGCTTCTAGCATTTCTTTTACAACTGGCACGGACGGCCTCCCTCTCTCAGCTGTCCAAATGTATCCCAACAATGAAAAAATTATTTCAGTGCCAAAGTGCGAACAATGTATTTTCTTTCATTGGCGGAATGACATCAGGTTTTCCGAATACGTCAAATTTTCCCTATTAAATTTCTCTCTCACCACATTGCATTGTACATTGCTTAAATCCGGACATTTTGAACGTGAGCTTGAAATCCGGACTGTTCGGACGAAATCCGGGGTTATGGTAGCAGTAATTTATTCCTGGACAGTGTGTACCGGTGGTAGACCACAGTTTGTTGTGCCATCCTGTATAATAATCGTATTTTATTTTATGAAATTTTAGGTGACATTTTTATTAGAATCATACATTGCCCATGGAATCTCACACACATAGTAAATGAAAATACCATTTGTGGAACTTTTAGGTATATTAAATTGCACTAACTGCTGCGCCAATGTTCAGCATGTTGCAATTTGGAACCTATCTTTTTAAATTAAATATTTATTGTTCTGTTGATTTAAAACGATATACCTTCAAAAGACATATGGTGATTAAACAAAACACTATTGCATTAATGAAATAAAATGACATTGATGCCAATGTGTTAGATATTGTAATATTCGTAACGAAGAATATATATATATATATATATATACATTTAAGAAGATTTAAAAAGAATCAAATACAAAAATCCGAATACAAATACAAAAAATCCGAATACAAAAATACCTAAAATAAAAAACAACCGTAACATAAAAAATAATAAAATAAAGCGAAATATGCTTACTATGGCCAGGGAAACGCTACCGCGACCACGAGGAAAAAGAACGCCAAACCAGTAATCGCCGTTGCCAAACAGAGGAAAGAGAAAGAAAAGGAGAAAGAGGCTTTGTCAGTAGCTCTGAAATCACTGCTTGAGATATCGTCGCACAAAGTTCTCGGGAATACCATTATTTAAAAGTTGATCATACAAAAGCTTTAATTGTCTAGATTTTGAAATTTCGTTCGAACAAATAGATCTAATGCGAGAAAATTGAGAGATAATAGTGTTTCTATAAATCTTAATAGAAATATTAGAAGACCAATATGAAAGTCGGTTGACATATATATATATATATATATATATATATATATATATATATATATATATATATATATATATGTAGAATCATTAAAATATTTAAAGAAAAGACATGAATTAAATAAAAAGTCGTTTGGTCATAAAAGAAATTAATTTAAAATTATCGTTTGGTCATAAAAGAAATTAATTTAAAATTATCGTTTGGCTGAAAAGGAAATTAATTTAAAAAATTGTTTGGCATTAATTCTTTTCTAAAGGTTATAAAAATAGAGTAACAACAATATATTTGTCTTTTGCTTAAGTTGCCTAGCAGCGAAAAAGAATAATGTTGACTGAAGATGGAATTCTATGTAAGTCAGTGATGTAACGTTTGTGATGTAAGTGTATGCGTTTGTTTTACATATTTGTGCTGTGGATGACGTCCAATAAACATATTATTTTTTATAAAGAAGGCTAACCGATTCTTCATGCTATGCTGAAATACATCACAATATTATAAACCTTAATTTATGGGAAACTGCCCACATTAAGCGCTGTTTTTCCAGAATAATGGTTTTGTTCTATTCCAGTAAGAATTATTGACTACGATCGACTTTGTTTACCAGAGCGTGTAACTTGAATACACAATTGAAATGACAGGCCACTTCATGTTTTGAAAAGTACTGTATATTCGGCAAAGATACGACTGGCATTTGCATCAACACGAACTGGATGCTTTGAATAATTCCCCTGGAGTACTTCAACAGAGAGAGAGCATAACAAGTTTTACAGGGACAAGAAGAAAGCGTTACTATCAACAAACTTTGCAAAGGTTCCGCTACTCCTTGTGAATACAATGAAACTCCCCTCCCGCTTCAAGGCATGCAGTAAGGGGCAGTGAATCAAAGAGGTCAGCGTTCTGTGTAGTTAACTCCCCCTCCCCCTATGGTGTTTATGATTTCTCCTCTCCCCTAAAAACCAGCGCAAGACCCTTGTCCTGGGTGAGTCATTAGAGAATGGTTCGGGCACAACAGAAGTTCCTTTCTTTAAATCCAGAGCGCAGTAAGAATTTCTTCCGCTAGTAAGTAGGAGTGGACAAAACAAGAACTGGCCTATCTGGTGTTGGTTTTCTTGACACCTCTGCTCACAGTGATTTAAATTTCCACCAAACTGTCAGGCGCACATTTAGATATGTATAATTTGATTTGAATATTTTACATTTATGAAAGATCACCTACGAATGAATTATTTTTCATTAAAAAAATTTGCATACAAGTATAGATTTTTATTTTGTCATTTATTAACAGCATTAAAAATCATAAAAATATGCTATTTGAAAAACGGATTTTTAAACAAATTTTGATACAATATATATATATATATATATATTGCGTTTGTGTTATATTTTTCTATTTTATTTTATCTTCCCCTTTTATATATATATATTCCACTTTCGGCTTTTTCTTACCGCAGATTGTTTTCTTGACATTTTGTTTTTTGAATGTTTATTTTGTATATGTTGCTTTTACATTTCTGCTATGTTTGTTTCGTATTTGTTATATATATATATATATATCGGGTGTTCGCTTCTTTAAATTTAATAAGAATACAAGAAATATGTTTTTTGTTAATGAAAATTCACTTTTTTTTTAAATTTGAGTTCGATTATACATTTATATCAAGAATGTTGGTATTAAATGCAAAGAAAAAAAGTAAATAAATAAAAAAAAATGTGATTAAAGTATTGAATAAGAAATTAATTTCAAATTAATATACTTTTTTTTACTTTTGAGCTGTGTAGACATTGTACTTAAAAAAAAGAGATAAGACCTAATTGAATGGAGAAGCAATAGAAAAATTTAATAAATAACTCATAATTAACGATTCGAAAGTTAGAATTATTTTAAAGAAATCTATTAACAAAAAATAAATCATTTGGGTGGGAATTTTTTAACGTTAGACGCAGATGCAAGGAAATCACTAGCATCATTAATAGAAATGAGATACAAAATTAGTTTTATTTTGTATACTTCTTGCTTAAATATATTTTGTATACTTTTTCATTAAAATAATTCTTCCTGGTTCATTTTTTGTAGTCAAATTTAGTTTTCTGTTACACGAACAGACATTTTCTAGTAAGAAATTCACAAGGGAGTGAATTTTTGAAACGATGTAAATTATAAACTACGTGCATTCTTCGTAATGGTAACCACAAAAAAAATATTAGTTATCAATACGAACGAAATGCAGTTATTACAAATTCTGATAGCGAAAAAATGTACAATTCCTTCATTTGTATTTTGAAACAAAGCTTAGGACCTCAGTGAAAATAATATTTAGAAATGATGTTTACTATTATTCGGAGCATTAATGGATGATAAACCAACATCCATTAATGAGCCTCTTTTTCACTTTCTGATACTCGAAGTATGCAGAGAGAAATTATTGTGTTTACTTGAAGATTTGTGCCCGTCTCAGACGGGCTTTTTGCCCTCCAAACATATCTCACATCCCATTGTCACAGATTTACTAACGAAAGTTATAGTAGAAAATCTCATATACATGCAGAGTGCTTAAGAATTAAAAAAAGCACTAAAAACAGAATTGATGAACCAATTGACACTAACCTTCCATTAATAATAACCTTACTTTTAACAATTACTTTCTTTTCGTCCGAGTAAAAATAAGGCAAAATCCAGTAACAGAAAAAATGCATTACCCAATACAAAATTAAAAAATACTGAAAGAAAATAACAGAAAAGAAATGAAACAGATGAAATCATTTTATTGAAATTTATTCCAATCCAGCATGAATGGGCGAAATTTACGATCCCATAAACTAATATTTTATTTTTGTTTCAATAAATAAAAACCTGTCAATTCTTTGAAGCCATAACAGAAATCGGATTTGCGTGTTCTTTAATGACGCAGAGCAAAGGGGCGTGTTTATTTTTAACTCCTCCTGCGTTACTTCCACGTCTGGACGATTATATTATAGACTAATTGTTATGCCCGGTGTTTCTCGAGATTTAAATACCTTTATGTCTAATATTTTTAATGAAAAAACCATTTTTGTATAAAAAATTGTAATACAAAAATTCCTTTATCGTCTGAAACGTTTTTACTTCAAATTTCGTTCATAAATAGTGAAGTATAAGAAGGATTTTGACAACTGTTTTTTGTCAATTAATTAAATAGTTAATTTTCATTAATAAAAAACGTCAAAATAAACCAGATCGATAGTTGTTCCCTATATAAATTATGAATCGTCTGCTTTTAATCTTTTCTTTCTTTAGCATACTAAATTCGTTACTCCAGAATTTTGTTTATATATTCTAGCAACAGCTCTTCATACGTATTCTTGTTCTTTAACAATAAAAAATACATCGCTACAAATTGTGAATTTTATACACAATTGATTTTTTTTTTAATTATTGAAATGAGAGCAACAATTTTGAACGCAAATGAAAGTTGTGTCACTGTAAAGCTATTTTTTAAACTTTAATTTAGTATAAAATAGATCACATAACACTTTCAAAATATATCACAAAAAAAACGCAAAATCTTGCTTAACTTTTAATTAAAAAGATTTAATTAACTTTTGGGCCTTTTAAAGTTGACAGTGATCTTTCACTTCTATTAAAAATATTTACAGAAATAAAAAGAAATTTGTTCAAAGTCTCACCGTTGCCTAGCAAAGAAACATCATTAAATTTGCTTATTTAAGAATCGCCTGCTGTAATAATTTATTCATTAAATTTTGAAAAATTAATAAAATTTGAAGGAAAAATTTCACAGATATAAAATTGGTATCATTGAAAAGGTAAAATTTTGAACTTTAAGATGGTACAAAATTATTTTTGGAGGGATAATTTGCTCCGAAGTTAACACGGAAAAACGGTTTCGGTTAATTTCTAATTAATTGTCTGATTAATTAACTTTCGGATTTCGGAAAGTTGACAGTAATCTTCCTCTTGTCTTAAATAATATGTATGCAACGTTTGGTTGAAATTGATGCAGTAGTTTAGGAGGAGATGTGGAGCATACCCACATGATACCCACAATGACTTTTATTTATATTAAGATTTTAAAAAATTTGACCTCGTGATTTTGATGAATCTCCACTTTTTAGACCCACCAGAGACTGCAAAAACCAGTTTTGGAATTATACGTCTGTTTGTTCATCCGTGAACATATCAATTCAATAACTAAAAACGCAACCAGCTGTATGGACATCTGGCAGGTGGTTTTATTACCGGATTTGTAGATGTATATCGAAGCTTGGTAGCCAAACAAAATATCGCCAAAGATTGTTTGTCTGTCGGTTGTATATTTAAGTATTTGTGAATGCAATAATTCAAAAGCGCAACAATCTAGACGAATGAAATTAGTTTGTGGTCTTGGTACCAAAATTGTATATATTGTTGCAAAAGGTATCTCTGTGGTGTATGGTGTAAACAGTCCAACACGCAGGGTAATGATGAATGAAGGTTTATATACAAATATGCAGGAAAACACGTAGCACAGGTACAGGAAACAATAGTCCTTGCACAGATTACCAATGTAAATAGACAACAATTCGCAGGTAATGACAGTTCAGCACTTTGATATCTAACAGCACAAACAGTCAGCAAATAACTAGTAACGACAATAACAGCTCAGCTCACCAGCTGATTAGCTCACACAGCGGATAGAACTCCGAAGACGTTCACGCTTCAAAGAGAAGTAACCAGTCGATCAAAGACGCTCTTCTGAACTAGGTGCCGTCCTTAAATATTCTCTCCGACAAGCCGTGACGTCACATGGTGTTTTCTCGAGTATTCCCTTTCCTAGTAGAAATATCGAGAAAAGGGTTGCATTTTCGGGAATCATCTATTTGTCGCCAAGGTCACCAAATTTGTCACCAAATCGCCAAAATGGTCGCCAAGGTCATGCGTGCCATAAGAGTCGCTGAGATCACTCCATGCTTAACCTTGTAAAACTCTCTCCCCAACCATAAGACTTGCATTGCTGGGAAGCGACTTTCCATGATTCTAACAATATGTATCAAATTTTGGACACAATCGGCGAAAGAAGAGAGAGCCAAACGGCGTACTCGATTTTACGATTTTACTCCAATATACGATCAAAATGAGCACGAAGCGCTCCATATTGAATAACTATAACAGAAAGTCGAAAGCTATTTCTCTGGTTCCACTTATTAGTTCCAATCAAATTTAAAATCAATGCAAAGAATTACAAGAAAGTTTCTGAACAGAAAAGTAAAAAGGATTGCTGGATATGCAGCTGATGTTTTTTAAACGCTTTATACGTCGGCATAAGATTCTGTTTGTGTTTTTCAGCATCGAATTTCCTTTTCATAAATATAATTGGGTCATCTACTCACTTGTGAAATTTTTCTTCCATCGACACTAATCACTGCGTTCGTTTCTGAATACCTACTAATTTTCAAATCTAGACAAACATCCGAGACCAGCTTTTTTCAGTCGTTAAGTAAAAGTTACCTAAGTGCTCCAAGCCGTCATTATAGGATTAAAAAGAGCAGAAGATGAAGAGCAAAGATGCTTCAGATTAAAGAATTCTGGAACTTCTGCTACTCGCAATCTCGCTCTAGGAATAATAAAGTTTCTTGACTCACACTTTTCGTGACCATCAAACGGAAAATAACAAAGACAAAGCATTGAAAATGTTTAATAAAAGAAAATGTAGATTTCAATAGCTATTTCTTACACTTCCATACAAATACTATACAAAAAACATAGAAATCACTTGTATATGCTTTATTTACAAATGCTTTTAAAAATATCTGGTAATTGACATGTCTTGAAAAATGAGTACACGATTATACAATGGAAGATTCAGATTTAAAGGGAATCAAGTGCATGTTTTGACCTTTTCACACAATCATTTCCATGGTAATGTAGAAATGTTATACTTTTGCAGGCTGTTGTACTGTTAGCAGGCAGGAAGAACAATTAGAAATTCATCGCTATTTTAGATGTAACTAATCAACTTTGAGATCAGTCTCCTCAGAAAGGAATCCCGTGGATTTGGTTCACATTAACTCAAAACCTCCACATATTACAGATAGGCTTCCAGAATACCATTATTTATGGAATAAACTTTTTGGTGCAATTTAATTACAAAAAGATTCAAAAATCGTTTTCAACTGCCATCAGCTTTCCAAAATTCAATTCTAACAAACGTAACTTCAAAACTTTTATCCACGAATTAAATTAAACTGTTTCAAATAAACAATAAAAGTCGCCATCAGCCAAAAATCCTTTATTTATCTTCGTTTTTCAGTTCCCAGAATTCCAATAAAAATGTGCAGTACTTTACTTTGTTCTTTGTCAGAGGAATTTCATCTTATTTATAAAAACAGAATTAACCTGCCTCGAGTTCCTTTCCAAATTTACATTAATTTTTCGTCCTGCCGAGTTAAGGAAATTTGAAATTTCCATCTTTTTTTAAAATACAACTAATAAACGAGTATAATAAATTACAGAGAGGCTTCCAGTAAATAAACATTTTTGGCCTAATTTAATTACAAAAAAGATTCATAAACCGTTTTCCACCGACAGCGAATCAAAAACTCAATTCTTTCAAACGAAACTTTAGAACTTATGCCCACGAATTAAATTAAACTGTATCAAATGAACAAAAAAATTTTAATCCAAAAGAAAAATCTTTTATTTAACTTCACTTTTCAGTTCCCAGAATTCCAATAAAAAATGTGCAGTGATTTACTTTATTCTTTCTCAGCAAAATTTCATTTATATATATAAACAGAATTAACCGCTCTCAAGTTCCTTTCCAAATTTACATTTTTTTTTCATCCTGCCGAGTTAGGGAAGGAGAATGCTGATGCTTTATTTACAACAGCTTTAAAAATCTCTTGAAATTTCCATGTCTTTTAAAGTACAATTAATATACAAGTATAATATATTGCATATAGGCTTCCAGGAAATAAACATTTTTGGCCTAATTTAATTACAAAAAAGATTCATAAACAGTTTTCCACCGATAGCCTTTTCCAAAACTCAATTCTTTCAAACGAAACTTCAGAACTTATACCCACGAATTAAACTGTATCAAATAAACAAACAAAAAAGTTTCTATCAAAAAAATCCTTTATTTAACTTCGTTTTTCAGTTCCCAGGATTCCAATAAAATAAATGTACAGTAATTTACTTTGTTCTTTCTCAGCAGAATTTTATCCTATTTATATAAACACAACCAACCGGTCTTAAGTTCATTTCCAAATAGACATTCTTTTTCCGTCCTGCCAAATTAAAGAGGGGAGAATGCTTATGCTTTATTTACAGCATTTTCTAAAAATCCCTTGTAATTTCAATATCTTTTAAAATATAATTAATATACGACTATAATATATTACAGATAGGCTTCCCGTAAATAAACATTTTTGACGTAATTTAATTATAAAAAGGATTCATAAATTGTTTCCTACTGACATCAGGGTTTCCAAAATCCAATTCTGTCGAACAGAACTTCAAAACTTTTACCGACGAATTAAATTAAACTATATCAAATAAACAAACCAAAACAGTCGCTATCCCCCAAAAATTATTTATTTAACTTCGTTTTTTAGTTTCCAGAATTACAATAAAAAAATGTACAGTAATTTACTTTTTCTTTCTCAGTAGAATTTTATCCTATTTATATAAACAGAACCAACCGGTCATAAGTTCCTTTACAAATTTAATTTCTTTATTCGTCCTGCCAAGTCAAGGAAGGAGAATGCTTAAGCTTTCTTTGCAACATTTTCTAAAAATATCTTTTAATATCAATATCTTATAAAATATAACTAATATACGAGTATAATATATTACAGATAGGCTTCGGGTAAATAAACATTTTTGGCATAATTTAATTATAAAAAGGATTCATAAATCGTTTCCTACTGACATCAGCGTTTCCAAAATTCAATTCTGTCAAACGAAACTGCAAAACTTTTACCGACGTATTAAATTAAAGAGTATCAAATAAACAAACCAAAAAAAGTCGCTATCCCCAAAAAAATACTTTATTTAACTTCGTTTTTCAGTTCCCAGATTTCCAATAAAAAATATACAGCAATTTACTTTACTCTTTCTCAGCAGAATTTTATCTTATTTATATAAACAGGACCAACCGGTCTCAAGTTCCTTTCCAAATTTACATTCTTTTTTCCTCCAACCGAGTTAGAGAAGGAGAATGCTTATCTCGCGGCCAGAAGCTTTCACAAGTTTCGCGCTATATTCCTATTTTGCCGCCCACGGCCCTCAGCAGAAAGGAAAGACAAACATTATTCCATGACGGTTAAGATAACAAAGTTTCTGATGTTTCCATTGTGTCTTTCCCCTTTCCCCTCGAACTAGGAGGAGGCCTTTCTTTCCTTTTGTTTATTTTAACAGAGTGCAAACTCATTTCTTCGTGGAATGACCATGGTTAGAGAATACTCAAATCACATTAAGTTCACTGGCGATTATATGTTTAAGCGAATGAAGGTCTTAATTGCCAAGAGCCTGCTTTTGTTGTTTTTAATAAGAAGTTTTTGGATTAAGAAAGAAGAAAGGCAGGCTTTGCGTTTCGTTCTGGTTACATTTATGAACAAAAGTTAATTACTGGGATAAAAATCTTCGAGCATTCTTTAAGGGAAATATCAGTGAATAAATCTTCAATGTGCGGATGAAATTTGTATACTTTGTTAGCTAGAAAATTCATTTTCTTATCCGAAGCATTTTGTCAATTTATGTATGTTCCTTCTATGGAAGAAAAGGAGGCGTTTCTTTTTCAACGTAGTTTAATTACTTCATTTGAGCGAATTCACTTGAGAAACTAAAATTCAATGTAAGAACTGTTAGCTGGTCATTCACTCTCTATCCACGCCGTGCAAATAGCGTGGTGATCATTTTTTGACCCATCCATCTGACAGGTCAAACACGATCGTTTCACGCCACGCTCATTCATACATTACCAGTCACTCCGATCCCTGCCTGCTCTGATTCCCTCGCTAAACCACGAACCCAAATCTCTCTCCCTCACCTACTACCACCGCAATTATGGTCCGGCAGTATAAATTAAATGATGGATATTGAGATACTGGATATTCACCCTTCCACTCCACACTAAACGAATTCTGGTCGGTTTTTCACATTGATGTTTGGTTTTGGCTTGGAGCGGACGAATTTGCATGGCGTGGAGTGGTTATGGGTGATGAGACTTTAAAAAGGTAGAAAACATACGCACACAAAGCAAAATCCATAGGGAAGTATGGCTAGACACGACAGTCGGATGAGCTGGAGGTCACTGTTCGCATCGACAGAGCTGCCCTTAAGCCTCGGACCCACGATCAGATAACCCAGATTTCGTCTGCGGTGCGCGTTACTTCCGGCCATGGGAACAGGTAGATTCGATGTCGCTCGGGGGCTTGTAAGAGCATCTGTGGTTTCCCGACTTGTGGTGGTAAAAAGCTCAAACATCAAAGACTGAGAGACGCGATCCGTTCCCGTGGCCTGCTGTATCTTGTACTCTGTTCACGCGTCCTAGTTTTTAAGCAGTTTCGAAAGGATTATGGAGTAGAATACCGAATTGATTATGGAGTTTTTGGATTTGTACGGGGGAGAACCTATCATATAGAATCCGCAAAACTGTATCATATTACTGTTTGTATTACCTGTTTGAAGAATATTATTTTGCATACTTTTAATGATAACTACATTTTTATTGATAAATTTTCATTTTATAATTGCTACATTATGTAACTTTATAATCAGTATATTTAATTTACATCTTAATTAATAATAATGAAGATTTCGAAATTTGCATATGGTAAATCAAAATTTAATTATTATCGAATAAATGGAAGCTGCAAATAACTTTTTCTTTCCAAAATTGCTTTCTGTATTACTACTGAGCACATCACGATTATTTTCTAATAACATTAGTGAGGCATAAAGCGCTAAAAGGAATTATGTTCACGCTAAATACTGAAGTAATATGAAGTGGGAATGCAAAAACAAATTTGATATTTAATATTAAATTTTCAAATCAGCATACTATCTATGCCTCTTTCCACTGAAGAAGCAAAGTGTTATAAACCGTTTGTCTCGCCATTTAATAAGTTTTAAAAAATTCTTGAGGCATGAATTCATGCAACAAAGAAAAAAAAATGCTCCAAGCCATTTTTATCAGCATATTTTTAAATTGAAGATTAATAAGAAATCAAACTCATTCTGAGACTTTTTCAGATTATTTTTCTATACGCAAAAGAACCAGGTAGCTTTTTTTTTTAAATAATCCATTATAAGTTTAAAATACCTTTCTCATACACTTATTATTATTGCTATCGTTTTTTGTTTAAATCTTCTGTTTCTTATTTATACTTTTTCTTTTTTTTTTACCTTTTAATTTATATTTCTATTATTTCTCATACACTAAGATAATCGCCAAGCTTAAAAAATCTCGGAGATAAATTATAATAGAACATGAACCTGATTTTAATAAAAACGAGCAAATGGTCAAATACAAGCCCATAAAACATCAACATGATGCTTTAAGAATTGATTAGAATTAAAATTATATATTAATTCTAAACGGTAAATTATTTTTTAAGTTTGATAAAATGCTGCATGTTTATTAAATACCTTGTAAAGCGACAAAGTTTAAATTTATACAAATTTTATACTCATTGCATCGAAAGAAGGCGATTATGACTTCTTATAAACTAAATGTCAAGTTCAAATGTTATTTAGTTCCTCATGTTTCATATATATAGAGGCGTAATAATATTAAATAAGCCATTGCAGAAATTCAGGGAATTGAACTTAACAATAATTCTTGACTCTCTTTTCAAGACAGATAATTAACATTTTTATTTTAGTTTAAAAAATGAAAACGCAAGAAATCGAGAAATATCGAAATTCATTTTAAGAACATAATTTTTAAGATAATAAATATTTAAAAATATATTGTCATCATAAAACGGCCAGTTGTTTGAATTATAAGATTTAAATAGACTATTAATTTCTTGTTATTTTTACATGAAAATTGTGTTGGATATTAAATAGGGCATGCTTTAATAGCAACGCTTCAGATGCGTTGTTACAACAAAAATTTCATTTCTTGTACGCCATATCCTATTTTTATTGAATTAAATATGAGGAAATAAATTGGTAGTCACAATCTTTGCAAATATAACAAATGAGAATAGAACACTGACTAACACATTTACTCTTTCTGTTGAATATGAATTTAAAGAAGCAAATTTTTTTTCACATTTCGAAAACATTATTTTCAAATCAAACGAAAAGACCTGCGTTGTAATTAATAAAGCTATAAATGTGACACTAAACTTCAGTACCCAAAAATATTTCGAATTTTTATGAAATTTTGTTTCCTTTTTGGAGCTCAGTGAGCTCATAAAATTCGATGAAATGCTTACTATAAAATATTATTCAAAATTGAAGTGTTACCGTGGGGACCCTTTTCATTTCGGGGACCCCTGGCGCGCGCTTGGTTTGAAACAGAGAGAAGGGAAACTCTTGAAAACTACTGATGACTTGTAGAGTGTTGAGAGGTTTGACGAAAAGCGGTTCACTGGCCAGACGGCGCACAGTGTGTAATTTCGGCAATCTAGGTGGAAAAAATTAAAATTTCGACCTCTTTAGAAATTATTAATTGCTATATATTTCAATAGAAAAATATCCGTTGCATATGAAAACGGGTTTAGTTTTTCAGAATATCGCCAGGGGGCGCTATTATACTCGTCCGAATAGGCGCGACCTTGCACATTCCACGCTGAGTCCTAACTGCCAGTTCTCTGAGCAGAGAATTCGTTGACGTTGCATTCGAGAACTACTGTTTCTAAATATTATTTATTTTTACACCTACATTTCTACAGTATTTTCTATCCATCAATGTCTTTTTTTTGTTTCAAGAACAGAGTTTATTGCCGTAAAACAGCCTCTAAAAGTGGCGAGTCATTTTTTTGCAATGTGAAAGCGAAGTCATAAGGTTATGTAAAATTTTAGTTTAGAGTACCACCGAGTACCACTTTGCGGTTTCGTAGTCATCAAAGATAGAACATTTATAAGTCTACATATTAAAAAATATCTTGCGAAAACTTGCGATTTATATTTTTTTTATCCTTTTCTTCAGAATGGCACATTCAATTTCTCGGAGACAGCTTTTCGAAGTATGGGTGAAAAACCCGAAATGTTCAAAAGTAGACGCATTGATTGCATTTATTATAAAAGAACTTGGAACTCTTTCGAATTCGGAAAGTGCTGTGATAAGCTTGAAGAACAAGCGCTTGTGTTAATGGTAGATAATGGTTTGTCCACTCTTCAATACCAACGAATACTTGATCATGCTGAAAATCTGAATTGCAAATTGTATCCTCCCCATCATGAAGTTAAAGAAGCCAAGCAGTTATGTTGTCCGCACAGTATTAGTATAACAAACATCAGAAGAAATAACTTTGTAGACACTCGTTGACCACTCTGTTTCACGTATTTCTCACTGAAAAATTACGTTTGTCCACAAATATTGCTTTTGAAGTTATGAAATTGGGATGTGATGGATCCGAGCAAAATCGATATAAACAAAAGTTTTCTGAGGAAACTTTCTGTGACGAAAGCATTTTCAGCATTTGTGTAGTTCCGCTGCAAATTCATAGTGGTAAAGATGATTCCAAAAGTGTAATTTGGAAAAACCCAGTTCCGTCTTCGACTAAGTACTGTCGACCTATTAAATTTATTTTTGCCAAAGAATCAACAGATTTGATTACTACATAAGTTGAAGAAATAAAACATCAAATAAAAGAACTCGAACCGACGAAAATTTTCTTTGATGATTTGGAAATTTCTGTAACGCCAACTCTGATAATTTGTATGGTCGACGGAAAAGTTTGTAATGCTGTATCATCGTGTCCATCCACCCAAACATGTTACTTGTGTGGGGAGAAACCCAATGAAATGAACAACTTACGTGTCATCTTCCCCTCCCAAAAAAAGAAGTGAGCAAAGAATTTCTTCCGTTTGGCATATCATCCCTCCACTCTTGGGTAAGGCTAATGGAATGCGTTCTTCATATTTCATATAGGCTGAAAATTAAAACATGGCAAGCACGAGGAGCTGAAAAAAATAAAAAGTATCTAAAAAAAGAAGTTTAAGAGATATTTAGACGAGAATTAGGTCTTTTAGTTCACATGCCAAAGAAAAAAAGTGGCAACACAAATCACGGCAACACTGCCCGCAAATTTTTTAGACATCCTGAGAAAACGGCAGAGATAACTGGAATGGAGTTGAACTTGCCCAAGCGTTTGGGAATTATTCTTGAGTGCATAAATTGTAATGTGAAAATCAATTTAGAGAAATTCTCAGAATTTACGAGAGTGACACAAGACATATACCTCCGAAACTACAGTTGGTATCCAATGCCTATAAGTCTACATAAATTTTATTTAGCGGGAGAGACATAATTGAAGCGTGTATTCTTCCGATTGGATCATACTCTGAAGAAGCCCAGGAGGCAAGAAATAAACAAAATAGGCAATATAGGGAACTATTCACAAGGAAGTCATCCAGGATAAACACAAATACAGATTTACTACATAGATTGCTCATCATATCCGATCCCTATATAGCAAGTTTACGGGCAGCTCCAAAATCCTAAAAACGGAAAATGGATCGAGAAATGAAAAAATTGTTAAAATTATGTTTATCAGATGAGGAAGATTCTGTCATCGTGTCTGAGGACTCATCAGAAGAGAGCAGCAGTTCAGAATGAAAACATACTTATATATTACTCCAACATGCGTGAAACACTTTTGTACGAGTGTTTTCACTCAAAACCAATTTTCAACTTTTTTCCTCTTTTCTGCTTATATTTTTAGCTCGATTTTTCTCAAATATTTACTATTACATATTAAGAAAATATTTTATCTGAGAAAATACGTTTATTTTTTATTTTTTCTATTTCTAGAACACCAGTGTTTCTCATATAACATGTTTCCACGCCTATGTATAAAAGGAGCTAATATTTATGCTATTGTAAAAACGTTTGTAAAATTTCTCATACATTAAAATAAGTTGTTCAGTTAAACCGATTTGTATGTTATTAACAGTATTTAACCTGAAAACCGAACAATCAACTTTTGTTTTTGAAATATTAATTCCACCTAGATTGTCGAAATTACACACTGTGCGGGCGGAGAAAATTTGCCAAGTTACGCGTCGTGGGAATGGTCGAATTCAGACTAATCACAAATCCCTTACGACGCGAGTAGCTCGGGGATTATCTGATCGTGGGTCCGAGGCTTTAGGAGGTGCAGGGTCCTATCTGGGAAAAAATTGTCAACATTTTTTTTGGGGGGGGGGTATTTTTTTTACAATCTAAGGATTTATAACAAAGAAAAGAACCTCTAAGATGTTCTCCCCTCGACTTTCTCGTTTACTAATACAATATGGCAAAGTTTACGATTCGTTAGTGAAGAATATCGAGTATGAATCTTGAATGTGTACTTTTCTAAAGATTGAGACCTAACTTTCATTCAGATCTTCTAAAGAGAAAACCACATGCTAAATTTAATTCTTTTATCTCTTTGCGTTTCTGTGCTATTGTGTCCACACGTGCAAGGATTTCATCTAAATTTGATAGAAACCTAAAATTTTGACGTTCTGTCAACATCAAAAATTGCATCTGTTTAGCTAGTAGCGTTCTTCTGTTATTGTGTTTACAGATATACCGACAACACAGATGTAATTCCAAAAATGGTCTTTTCAGACTCGGGGAGATTTAACATGTTTATATTTGTCTAAAATTTCGAGGTGGAATTTGGATGGATGCAATACTTTGTCTTCGTATCCTTCGGATGAGAGAATAAAATAAATAACTCTTTTAAATTCTTAAACTCAGTTCTGCACTCTCTGGTAATGGCCCCCAGGGCACTTACACTGCCTAGATTACCCTAGTTACGCCACTGACCTATGCGGAAAGTAGATAGTATTCTAGTGTTGGGCCCCTTAAAAACGGGGTTCTTTTGTGAGCAATCGGTCCAATCGGCTAAATGCCGGCCCTGCGCGTCGATGTAGTTGGCGCAAGTCATTTCGAATTCCGTCTAAGAGCGGAGAACATTCAGCAGTTTACGGTTGTTGAAGTGGCAGGCATTTCGACCTGGCATCAAGAATCCTGGTGGATCCATCGCCGTTGCAAATGTCAGCGTACTTTCGAAAAGGTTCGCCAACCCATCCGCTGTAAAGCGTGTGTAACTGTCGATGGTTAGAAATGCACTTTCTACCTCTCCTAATAATTTGGAGAGGTCATCAGTCGAATCGGGCGATAAAATCATTTTGTATCGCCCTGCATATTAAAGTAAATCAAGAAACAAAAGAAAAATATTTTTGAAGCATCTTTCATATAAACCAGCGGGAGTGGTCTCCCCTAAACTTTCTCGTATACTTTCTAAGTGGAGATTCGTCAAAATCTCGAGTTCGAATTTTTTTTGGCGATTACAATACTTTCTCTTTGTATACTTCGTATACGAGAAAGTAAAACAAACAAACCTGAAATCAAATATCTGGTACCAAGTTTCAAAAAAATATTACTTTGAAGCAGGCGCGATAAAATAGGCAATGCAATGAATACTAAAGCGAAAATTCTGCTTTGGAATTGAATTCCCAAGAAAACAATTTATACTACCACAATCGTAACAATTGCAAAAGCTCGTAAATAAAAGATTTTTCTGAAATAATGAGATCGGTTTGAATTTTATTTACAACAATAAAAAATTTGTTACAATTCATGTTTGAGAACATTATTTATTGTTGTAAATAAAATTTGCAACAATAACAGATTGCTACCAGTACTTTGCGCATGAGAATCGGATTAAAAGAAATTGAATATGCAATTTGGACGCCCCTTTTTGACAGATTTGGCCCAAAATTTAATATGGGCCTACATTCATGACGATAAAACTGTGTACCAAATTTTATCCATCTAGCTATTCAAGTTTTTGAGTTACAGTGTTCACATGACCGCGGACATACAGACAGACAGACTTCCCGTTGACGGAGTTTGTCCAAAATTTGATAGAAACCTACAAATTATGTTTAAAGACCACATACCAAATTTCATCCCCGTAGCTCTAATAGTTTTCGAGTTATCGTGTTCACAGACAGACACACAGACATAATTCCAAAATTGTGTTTTTCGGACTCGGGGAGGTCTAAAACGTGGAGATTCGTCAAAATCTCGAGTTCGAATTTTTTGACGATTACAATACTTTCTCTTTGTATACTTCGTATACGAGAAAGTAAAAAACAGTGCGTGTATCCCATATACACTCACATCCAAAAGTTAAGCAACATTCGTAAGAGGTGAAAAATCCTGAGTTAATATGAATACAATAGTTCGCAATTAGTTGTGTAGAGTCGTGGAACTCACATTTAACAATGAAAATCTCGTTACGAGGGCAGTTAAAGGGACGACCAGAAAGTAATGAAGAGGAATTCCGACTCATCTACGTTTCACATAAAGCTGATAATAAGCTGAAACTTTCATCAATGGTTTTGTTTCATATTCACGGTATTTACATGCATTTTTGTAAAAATAACGCGGATATTCAGAAGGAGATAAAGGTTTTCTTAAAAAACCCAAAATTTTTAAGCATGTGTTTTGTATATAACATGCAGAACTTTCAATCAAATTGTACGAAAATTACGGAATACTTGAAAACATGTAAAAGAAGCAGTTTATTAAAATTTAAAGTAAATATCTTGAATATTAAAGAAAATATGGGCATTGATAGTCAATAATATTTTCCTGCGAATGTGCGAAACGTTGAGTAATTTTTCTTTCATAATTTCAGAGCCCGATATATAGGGCAATTTATAAAAAAAATCCAGTTGAATACCAGTAAGATTTAGAAAGATATTGATATTGCAGAGAGCGGAATTTTTGCTTCTGCTAAAGGCCTTACACCCTCTCGGGTAGGCTGAAAGGGTGTGCGTTTTAAATAAAAAAAGAGAAACAAAATTATGAGGGGTTTTCCACAAATTAACCTTTTTTAAACTTGAATCTTGGCATAGTAATCGTCGAACTGCAATACAAATTATGTATTTAATTTATAAACATACATGAAAGTTGTATATCCTGAATGCTCTAGTATTCAGCATATTCAACTTTCCTACAATTCAATATTACTATTCGAAGATTCAAGTTTTAAAAAATATCAATTTGCGGAAAATCCCTCATCATTTTGTTTCTTTTAGAGAACAAAAGTGATTCATCTCTTGAAATACCGATATCTTTCTAAATATTAACGCATTGAACTGGAAATTTTTATATAAGTTGCTTTATATGAAAGAAAAATTATTTAATAGAAATACTCATATTTCTTGTAATATTCAAAGTATTTAATTCAAATTTTAATACAATGCTTCTTTTACATTGTTAGTAAAGTACTTCCAAGTATTCTGTAAGTTTCGTTAAAAACTCGGCATGCTATAAGAAAACACATGCGGGAAAATTTGGTTTTTTAAAAAGTAAACCTTTATATCTTCGCGAATATTTGTGCTATTCTGTGAAATGGGATGAGTCGAAATCCCTTTTCGTCTTCATCACTTTCTGGTCACCCCACCCCCTAAATGCCCCCGTGAAGAGATTTTGCGAGCCACTATATTCATATTAACTAAAAATTTTCACATTTTACAGATATTGCTTCACTTTGGACATGAGTGTATATAAACCTGGAGTTGAAGGAATCAGCTATAACACACGACAACACACATTTTGGTGCCGCGGATTTTTAAACTGATTTTATGTGTTTTCTATGTGTTGAAAATAAAGATGACGTTATAGTATTTGCTCGTTTGTAAGATGTGAAAGTAACGTTATTGACATTAACACATTAAAAATAGGCTTAGGGTATAGATGATAAAAAAAATCTTTTCTTAAACAAATTCCGTAAAGCATTTTAATCAATTGAAAAAAAACTCAGAAACACTCTTGTAAATCCACAATACCTTAATTCAAAATTAGAAATGAGATGATTAAAACAAACAAACAAAAAAGTTAAAATTATTTTTCTTTCTCTGAAAGCCTCTTTTTTGATATATTCTTGAGTGAGATTTGTTTGCATAGTTTCTTTGCCGATTCCAAAATGAATCTGCCATCACATGAGTATCCCATTTGCCATGGCATGGGATCTTCATCGTCTTTATGTCCTTGTGGAATTATTCACCACTAGTTTTGCCAAGATTTTAGGGAAACGGTCTAAATGGCTGTGAACCTTTATGCTTATGCAACAACAAAAGCCTCTGAAGCTGTAAAGTATTTTGCTAACTTAATCAACATAGTTTTCAGCCTTGTGGTTGTCCAGAAAGTTCTTGACACCAACGTCAAATGATAATACACTTTTTTATTCTGTCTCATTCAAGGAATCCACACAATGAGGACTGTTTACGAGTTGTTCTATTTGGGACCATAAAATATTCCAGTTGTATATTTTTATGTACTTAATCCAGGTATCTTTTTGTCCTATGTATGCAAAGCAATAGCTATCATGAACCGTTTCATTAACCCTAGCCTTATAGGCAGCGCAGGCAAGTTGATTCTGTTTCATCCGACGAAGGGTTCACGAATGGCACTTCTTTCAACAGCAACTATGTTCTTTCTTGTAGGCCACTCATTTCTTATTCAGTGTGTTTTCGGGCTCTGCTATTCTATAGGCACAAGAATCAAGGATATTTCGCGAGGTTTTCTCGCTGACCAAGGAGAAAGTTTAAGTTGAATTTCATTATTTTAAAGCAACCAGTGACCGCAAAGAGCTAGAGCTGTGCTTTGATTGGAGGATCTTCCCTGAGATGACCATTGAAATAGTCTAAAACAGCGATATTCAAAGCTTTATAAACTCGGTCAGTCTTAGAGAAGAGTGACACTGTTTTTGTTTAAAAGGTTAGTGTGACAAAAATATTTTACTAAAAATAACTAATAGGACCTGGGGACTGTATAAAAATTTAGACCTTGTAATTTTTTTAAGCACTACATTTGTGTAGCTATTGGGCCATGCTTAGAGTGGACACCCTGAATATCCTTAATGAAAAATAAAAATTTATGACGTCCATTCTTCGTCGAGAAATACTGCAAACGGAGCCTAAAAGACATTATAGATGGAATCCTAGCTAAAAATTAAAACCTGCTTAATTTGCTTCTTGCTTTAAATCTAAACTCAAATTCATCTCAAAACTCTAAATGAACATGTTTTTATATTTCGTATAAAAGGGATACAATATTGAAACAATCAAAACTTTTTGGAATTATTTTATTATCAAAAGGACATTTTCATCAGAATTGTACATCAATGCTTATATACAAAATGCATTTCTCACAAACACAAATACGCAGTGAAATACTATATAATCTTATTGGAAATAAAACACAAATAAGTGATCTTCATAATTAAAATTCAACACGTCGCCATTTTGCAAACAAACTCTCATAATGTTCGGAACTGAAACTACCAATGATATCACTCAAAATAACTAGTATAAATTGATATTTATATAAGGTTATGTTGCATTTAACTCGCTCATTTTGATTTTATAGCGGAAAATTTAAAAAATAAATTTAGACAACAACTTAGGCAAAATCAAAATTTCCATTTGCCTTCTTTTAACTCTTTTTTCCTTTTTATTAATATATGCTTTTAGTAATTCAAAATTACAACATTGAAAACGAATTCAATAATAATGCCTTTCAAATATGAAATATCAATTTTGTGAGCAATATTTGGAACATTAAATACAAAGGCTTGAAGACTAATAAGTTGGGTCATTTTATTTAAAAATTTTAGAAACATAGTGACATAAGTAATTTTAGAAACGTAATTATATACGTAAAAATTAATAAAAAATATCTTTATCAAGTTAAAAGTTTGTATACTTTAATTAGGATTTTAAAGTTTGCCATCGACATTAAAATCAAAATTGGCAAAAACTTGCTCAAGTTTACTAAAGAAACACACTCAAATCTTCATCTACACTGATAACTGAGTATATGAAATATTTATACTTAGAATAGTTTAAAGTGTTAAAACACGGCATTACTTATTTTCATTTCGAGAAATTTTCTGAAAAGAAATAAAATAATTTTTATAGGCATCAATTAAATTATGGTATAACTATGGTCACTGACTTTTAATAAATAAACATCCTTCATTTTAATACATTTACCTTGGCTTAATCAAGGCTCAATCTGACGCCCTCAAACTGATAAAGCTGCGAGCAGTGTCTTGAGTGTTAACTATTGCCTCAAAAGCAGTGGCGTAGCGACGAAGGTATAAACGAAGTCTAAAAGTGGTAAGCGATGTAAGTGCCAAAAAAGTTCCAACACCGTTTTCCACGTTAAAGTGTCAAATGAGCAATAGTTTATAATGTGGTAAACGTGAAAAATGCATAGTAGTTCTCGAAATAGTTTAAAACAGTTATGGGGTGTCTACTGTGACGTTCCTAAGGGATGATCGAACAGGTTTTTGCGATTTTCTAACATTTTTTTTTCTTTTGGCACTTAAACGTTTGTCACTTTCAGTGGCGTAGCGAGGGGTGGGCAACAGAGGTATAGAAGCCCCGAGTGCCAGTTTTAGGGGGCTCCAATGCCCCTTTATCGAAAGTCAAATATGATAAAGGGACAAAAATAGCATATCGCGGTCGCTATTTGATTCGCATTACTAAGCCACTGATTATAATTGGGAGGTGACAAAATGATGTTATGCCAGGGGCACAATTTACCCTTGCCACGCCACTGGCCACTGTCAGTCCTCAAATGCCCCGTGAGTCAGTCTTGGGGAATGTTCGAAGAAAATATAGAATGCCAATTTAAACTTAAATTGGATTATTTAGCCACTGTTGAAAGTAAAATATAATGGAGAGAGAGGAAGCTGATCCAAGCGCCATTCACGATTTCTATGCCACTGCACAGAAGGCAGAAACAAATAAACCAGAACTAAATTAAATACAAAAGAAATCATTAGCAATACAAATTACTGAGATATGGAATATCAAACATGTTAAATACAAAAGCTTATTAATTTCATTAAAATATCTAGCATCTAAAGATAAAAGGTTACAGAAAAGGAACATTGATATTTAACACATTAACAAACACTCACAAAAATATCAAACATGTCTGTACAGAACGTTCCTCACTGCCAGCGACACGAATGAACAGATTTGCAATAGAGATAGACTTTGAACATCAATAAACACTTATATCCATAACAAGCATCAGTTCTTTAGTTTGAGTTCAGTAGATATCAGCACAGCCTTTTGTTCAAAGGCCATTGTCTTTTTTTCAAGCTCAGATGAGGTCATCAAATTAGTTTAAAAAACAAATTTTGAACGTTTAGCATATAATACAACAATTTCAATACTATATTCTAGATTTTATAAGTCGTCATACCAGTACTTTATCTTTAATAGATATGATTTCAGAGTTAAAATTATTATGCTACTTTCGTTGATTTCGAGTAAATTCTCAATGCATTGCATGATATGAAAGTGACTTGTTTTGCAGCAGATCAAAGAAGTTAAACGCATTAAAATAAACATATGTTTCTTAAAATCGTAAGATCAAAAAAATTCCTACGCGTGAGGAGTTTATTAAACGAAGATTTCAAGTTAACGTGTTTGTGCACAAGCAAAAAAATTGAGGAAAAATTCTTGATTCTGGAAAAGGTTAAGCTCTTTTGTAAAATCAGCCAGTGAAATTAAGTTCTTTATACTATTAAACTAATAACAGACAATGCATTTATTATACAGTTACGTTTTATCTGACATATGTAACACCAAAACACTTTTCAAAATCAGCAAACATGAAGTACAAATCCAGTAAAGCTGTCTTGAAACTATTTCCACAGCACAACCAACACATCATAAACACGAGTTTTGTCAATGTTTATAGCATTTCAGCAAACGTGAATTCCCACGGTTCACAGAAAGGTGTCTCAAGGGCAATTCACCCCGATTTGATCTTTGGTACACTTGACGACGACAAATGCAAATTGTCCAAAATATGCAAAGAGCGCGTTTAAAAACGTCTAGACATTGTTGCTGGCAAATAGCTGCCACCAGTCTCATCAACCATATCTTACAGCAGCCTTGTGAGTATTATTGAGTTTATATAAATTAATCCACTGATCCTCAAGTTCTTTTTCAAGTGAAGGAACAGCTTGTTCCTTTGCAAGCTCTGGAGATCGAAGTGGTCCTCAGACTGGAAGCCTACATCAAGATCATACTGCAGTAAGTGGAATTCTCGGTGGAATGTACTGGAAGTTTCAAATGCTGGTGGTAGCAATTATAGCGACGCCTGCTCATAGACTTTAGGCTGGAACTGTATTTCTGCGTATTCGGTTCTGTCTCGGCGAGGTGGGGGATTATGCTTGGGCTTATTGTGCCCGTTCCTCGTTTGTGGGACAGGATTGGGTAGATCCAAACTGGCGTACACCAATGAAGCTTCGTTCCTGTTGTCATTTTTATCAGGCTGTAATAAATAACAGAATTGATTTCAAGTCAATACTTGCATATATAAAGAGCTTAACAATACAAAATTACAGTATGAAAGTGACAATAAATACATTTTTAAAATCATACATTTAATACATCTTAAATAACTTGTGCTTTTGTAAAAATAGAAAATATCGCATATTACCTGCATTAATTTGAGACAAAAAATAATATTAATGATCTATAAAATATCTGCTACAAATAAAAATGTAAAATTTCTGCAAGGAATAGGATCATTTTTATTTAAATAATTAAAATAAACTTATTAAGAGGTAAAATGTAAATTGCAATAAACAAAGTTATTTTAATAGCAGTCTCTTCGGGATCTTTCGTTTAATTATCCACCTCAAAAACATTCAACAAAAGCATACACAGATTGAGAGAATATTTGATAATTGTCTTGTCTTGGATTTAAGCAGATTAAATTTATATTTTCGCAATAAAAGCTTAGAATTTTTTAAAAATGTTTTATTCATAAACCGAGATACTTTGAAAATAAAAAAGAGCTTCGATTGAAATTAAATCATGTTTATCTAGATGCAATTATAAATTGGTAATTTGATACTTCAAAGAAAGGAATATTTTTGACAAACTCTTCTAAAAAATATTCAAAATATTTTATACGCAAAATTCGAATAATAAGGAAACCTTCATTCAAAAGTTGGACATAATAATTCTAACTGTTGTTGGCAAGAGTAGCATTGGATTTGTTTCGTATGTGTTCGTGATTCCAGAATCTATCGAAATGAAAATCCTTCGTCTAATAAACGAATTTCTAAATATATTTAATGAAATGCTAGTATTAGCATGTGATTTCCATGAGCTACATCCACATGAGACATTCTAAAGTATAATAAAAAAAATCTTTTGCAAAGAACTATGCAGAGTTCAAACCGTAATTATTCTCAGACCACAACTTCTGCATGATTTGAAGCAGAGCTTAATGCAACTGACTGATTCAACGCAACAGAACTTTAACAGCTGTATAGTTGTTCGATTAATGTTTCGTTTTAGATGATTCTACGCAAACTTTTGAATAGACGTTGTACCAGTGAAAAGCACTAAAGGCAAGCATGGCATTTGAACTAACCTCCTACACTCTGCATTTCCACACACACGATAATGAAAGTATTTGGAAGAAGAGAATTTAATATACACATTGTGCAGTGGCATAGCGATAGCAAGAAGGAAGCAGGTAGGTGTGCAG
>BGPR01000564.1:276049-286206 GCA_013235015.1 Araneus ventricosus | reverse complement strand
CTTTTAAGTTAGCTAAGTCAAATAATTTTCAAAATTCTATCCAACAGAACTTTTTCCTTCTTTTAGTCCAATTGTTGCAGGAATAATAAACTTAAACAAACAATCTTCTCAGTTTCTTCAGTTTCCCATGCATCTTTGCACGTAATCCTCATAGCGAGGAGCGATTCCCCAACGCAAACAATGGAAATTCTGTCATCACCAGCATCTGAGAAATAAGGCGCCTTTTCTCATTAACCTTAATTTATATTCCATTCCCAACTTTCCCAAGGCTTTTGCGCACTACCTGGTCGGTTTTAACCTTGTCTTTGGGCTCTGTCTGCCAATTACTTGTCATTTTCGTAGATAGAACCTTCATTAGCACCTTTCACAGGCATAACACCGCAAGTCATTTGCTGGAATGAATCATTGATTGGAAGACAATACTATTGCCACGTTTGTTTTGGAAGGCTTATAATTTTTAAATCGCATGTATCTGAATCTTCAAATTGGTACGATACGGAGAAAGGGATTATGGGGCTCGAAGCTGAAGAGGAACATTAAGCCTTTTAGTTGGTTGTGTTACCCGAGGTGTTATTGAAGAAAAGAGACGAGTGATGTGAAGTGTTTTATTTAGAAGTAATGGCTCCAATTTTAGAATATTTTGAAACGGATGAAAGGGAACGAATTATGAAACTCTAGAATAGATACAAATTCAATTGAACCTGTCTATTATTTTCAACTAGAAGGTGGTGTAGGTGGATAAGTGATGTTGGGAGAAAAGTATCGTTTTTCGCCCTATAGCCAGTTTTGGCGTTATGAATTGAAATAAAAGCAGGCGGCATCTGTATTCCTCAAACTCCCGCAGCAACGGGATAATACAAGCAATAATATTGGAGAGTGAAGTTGCAGGCAATAAGAATACAGTTGCTTTACACAAATCTGAGAGTTTCATAAACTACTACGAAAGCCTGCGGTGTACAAAATATCTTAATTAGAAGTATTTGTTGAATTTGCAGTACAATTTTAAGAAATAAAGGAAAAATAATAATGCCTCTAGAAAATATCTCAGTGTTTTGAAAGTTTTGTTGACCGATACATTTAGCTTGATAATAATTATAAAAAGAATATTCATTTTAATTTTGTTGATATAAACATCGCATTTTTTTAGACGTCAATATTAAGACTTTAAAAATTAGTATTTAGGAATGACTGACTCAAAACACACATTTTACATTTGTTCATTTCAATAAGTCATAAAGTAAAATTAAAATATATATATATATAAATAAAGTTCAAGAAATAAGTCAAAATATGGCAAGCGGTATTATTTGAATTAACCATTGCTACGAATAATGATTTTTTTTAAACTTTGAGAGTACGATTAATCAGGGTTGATAGAAAAATTTATATATTAAAATACTAAAAAAATCCTCAATTACTAAATAAACGCCAAATTATAGCATTAAGCAATTAAATTCATGTTTTGCATGAATGCCTTTCTTTTAAAATTTTTCGTTTATCATTGTGCACTGATATATAAATTTTCACAGGTTAATAATTTCATATTCTTTAAATGGAATTTGAAAATTTTTATTACAGACATGCAAAATTATTTTAGTAATGACGAGTGGGATTTCCCAAAATATGTTTGGCATTAAATGATACCAAAATTTAATCTCGTCATTTTTCAAACGTGATTTAAACTTTCTTATTATAAGAAACATATCTAATTTAAAATGGATGATAAAGATATGTTTACCAAATAATGCTTGCCACGCAAAGCGGAAAGGGTTAAAAGTTTACTTTAAATAGTTAATGAGAAGGTTAACTATTCAATGAAGCTTACATTGTATCCTCCTAATGCTTTAAAATTCAAGAAACATGATTATTCAGAATTAAACTAAATATACAGCATGAAAGTTATTCTTAATTTAATCCACTTTGCAAAATATGCAAGTAGACGAGACTCTCAAAAGTTACTGTCACTTTGCAGCTATATTAAAAATTCATGGCTTCAATCTTAAAACTACACGAATTTCAAAAATATTCTTTTCTTTTTATCTTTTAGATTAAGTAATTCAATTTTGTTATGAATAATGCGTATATTTTTTAAATTTCTAGTTCAAAATGTTTTATCAAGATAAGAGAATGGATAATGAGTTCTTTCATGAGTTAATTACTTTATTTTTTGAATAAAAAACTTTATTTTGCAACAAATGCATCATGTCACAATCAATAAATAATAAACAAATTATTTGGGAAGTTGGAACTTTTTCTTCAAAAGTTATTAATTACATAATGTAATTAATGTTACTTATGCAAGCACTGGCTATGATTAGGAATTACACGCATTTAATTCAGCCAGAAACATATTGGCAGAGAAATCTGTATTCTACGCTTCCTGCTTATCCATATTTTGCCTTGTACAGTATCTAATGTCAACTGTTTACTTTCTCGTATACGAAGTATACAAAGAGAAAGTATTGTAATCGTCAAAAATTTCGAACTCGAGATTTTGACGAATCTCCACGTTTTAGATCTCCCCGAATCCGAAAAACACAATTTTAGAATTATGTCTGTCTGTGAACACGATAACTCAAAAAATATTAGAGTTACGGGGATGAAATTTGGCATGTGATCTTGACACATAATTTGTAGGTTTCTATCAAATTTTGGACAAACTCCGTCTAAGGGAAGACTGTCTGTCCGCGTTCATGTGAACTCTATAACTCAAAAACTTAAATAACTAGATGGATAAAATTTGGTACAGTTTTTTCATCAGAAATGTAGGTCCGTATAAAATTTTGGGCCAAATCCGTCAAAGTGTTGACCGTCTGTATAATCGCATACTTTTGAACGCCATAATGTCTTTAAAAAATTACTTATAAAAATGAAATTTCTTACGTAGTCTTGAAACCCTAATTGTAGATTTGTCTCCAATTTTCGTTTAAATCCGTTAAAAAAGGGCGTTGAAATTACCTACTCGGTTTTTCCTCCATTCTACGCAAAAAAAAAAAAAAAAACTGCGAACACTGGAGCGAGTGTTTTCCCCACCTTAGGGAATACCTTACGTTTTCCCCATCTTAGGGAATGCCGTATGTTTTTCAACGGGCAGTGTATTCCCCCCCCCTCCGTGTCATTCCTATGCGAGAAAGTTTTGGGGAGGTCACTCCCGCTGGTTAGTTCTTCAAAAACATAGGATTTTACCTTAGCATTTAAGTTCAGTGCTTCATGTGTTGCATGAAATCTTTTTCAGATATGCAAAGTAATACAGAAGTTCATTCAGAGCAACAATAAAAATCAATAGTTTACAAACGGATAGAGATATATAAAGATGTCGTTTGCACATGAAGAACAGAAATGAAATCGGATTTTTATTTTATCAAGAAACTAGAATTTATTGCTAGCATACAGGGTTATTATAATTAAAGTTAGCCGATTGAGAAGGCCCTTCCGTCGGTTCTAGGGCTTCTAACGAAACTTCACTAGTATGTAGTACAAGTGATGCGCTGAGGGAAAACTGTTAAAAAATCGTCTATATTTTCATCAATAGGTGGCACTGTGCCAACATCTGGGGTGATTTTTTGCAGATTTATTTTTATTAATGAAGCAAAATTGAATTGTTCGGGTTTTTTTAAAGTGTTGCTAAAAACGTTACCAAAACTCAGTTCTGAGCGTATTGTCTTTTGTCGTACAAAATACCGTTATTATGCAAGACAGTGCACCAGCTCGCAATTCTTTTTATCGTTTCAGAGAGTGAATCACTAGTACTACATTTTTGTGAACTTTTGTTCCTATGGAGCCATAGAACTGGTTCTAAAGCCTTCTGAATAGGCGACTTTAATTTATGGAACCGTTTAGCTTACAATTTAAATCACCAGGCAGTTCTATAGTTGGTGGAGCTATCCGTCATATAGGATAAGTCATTGAGGGGAGTAACGGGTTACAAATGTTTAATGTGTCATCCTCAGTTGAACAGCTCATCTGCCAGAGAAGGGACCAAAATTTAAATAGTGTTAAACAACATTTCTGAAGGTATCACAGAGCATGAACAGCGAGCCAATGAGTCTATGAGAGGAGTAGCAGTTTACAACTTTTTAACCCTTATTCCTTTGAGCGGCAAAAATATTTCAGGTGAATGTTTTGAAAATGGCCCCTCTGTAGCTAAATGCTGAAAGCAAATTGGTCGAAGAATAACTCACGGAATGTTCGAAAACCAGCATAGTAAGTTTTCCGTCCCCCTGGACCTGTTGTTCCGGATAACAATAGGGGTTAATTTTCCCCACTACCCCGACGATTTTGAAGGTCTGATAACAACAGGGATGGGGCAAAAATAGAGGGGAACAACAAGAGAAGAGGGAAGGAACTTGAAGAATATTATACGGGCCCATTTATACTTGCCCCTTGTGTAAGTTTGCAACATTCCATCACACTTTAAGTTCAATAATTGCAGTGAAAAATCCAAATATTTAAATCAATGATAAAGTTTTTGCTCACCATCATCAAGCGATCTTGAAGTTATTCCTCTCCCTAAAAAGATTATTCCCCCAAAAGTGATCACCCAAATTCTAATTCTCAGTGAAAACCACAAAACGACTTTGAGAAAACAGCTGACCCGCTTCACTTCTTATGAGCGAGGGGGAAAGCACTAGCGATTTTCTACGTCGACCCGGTTTTTTAGAGTAACTATCGAAGAACGACTTTCTGCGACGGAGCCGGTTTTAGAATAGTCATCGGAGACCGACTTTCTACGTTCCAGTCGGTTGAAGGGTTAAAACCTCGATTTTTTAAAAAATTGATTTATAAATGTTTTTTGACTTTCATTTCTCGAATAAAAGATGAGGAAAATACTTTTAAAAAATACTATTTTGTTTTAAGTATGATTTATGGCTAAAAAACAAGTTGTTACCAACTGAAAACACTAGGCAATAGTTGAGAAAAATATCTCCTTGCTAAAATTCTATAAAATTAAACACATGTGAATTTTAATAACTAATAATAAGGATAAGAAATTTCTTTCAACATTGTAGAATAAAATATGGTATTCTCAAGCATGGCTTTTGCGCCAGAAAACCCTCACAAAACAAAACTTAACCTTATACAAGCACAACTCCATGTGTAATGCTCACCTTGAGGTTTTCATAAAGCGGTCTGTTGTCCGAAGATGAGTTGCTGTCTCTTTTGGTTGCCGTGTAAAGGGCGTCGGGAGGAATAGCGCCAGGCTTAGATCTGCCGTTCTGAATCAATTCCGCAGATCGTCCACTTTCAGCATCGCTGAAATAATGATGTTCCATTAACATTTCTGTGATTACAGAAATAATAATAATAATAATAAATTAATTAATAAACATTTTTTCGAAACTATAGACTTTAATAACTAATTTTAAACGGTTTAATTAAGATACGAAAGCTACTTAACCCCTTAAGAGTCGCGCCCATCATATTGACGCGCATCGAATTATCGCATTTTTAGACTTATAAACTAAAATTTAATCATTAATTAACTTTATAATTTGACACAAAAAATATGTAGAATCCATAAGCATCTCAAGTGTTCTATGCCTTCTTAGATGGATGAAAACAACAGCCCCTCTCGAAACGAGGAGGGGGCATCTTATTAGATAGCAAAAAAGTGCGACCCTTAAGGGGTTAAATGACATAGAAGGGCCATAAAATAATGTGCTATAATCCATTCGGCGAAAGCAAAACAAAATATAGTAAAGCACCGTTTATACGTTTCTCATTTATACGTCGCTTACATTTATACGTCGTTTCGTCACAGTCCCGATCCATTGTAATGATAAAATACTTCGTTTATACGACGCAGAGTTTCGGTTATACGTCGTTTCCCTCCATTCTAAAATTCACAAATTCCTACCACAGTCATGAAATTTTGAAGGTGTTTTCAAAGGGGATAGAAATAGACTTACATAATTACATTCCTGGTAGAGTAATCATGAACATAAAAGGAAAGAATGAGAGAATTGTTGCATGAAATTTTGAAGGTGTTTTCAAAGGGGATCGAAATAGACTTACATAATTACATTCCTGGTAGAGTAATCATGAACATAAAAGGAAAGAATGAGAGAATTGCTGCAATTCGTAGACGACCACCTTGCGATGGCGGTTTCTTTACTTCACAGTGAAGCTACGTAATCAAAGAAGTTACAATGTTCCTGTCGGTTTTCTAGAGTTTCGATGGTTGAAAAATTTACGAAGAGGATCGACAAGTACAACTGGCATTCGGAAAATGATTAAGCCCTTAAGAGTCGCATTTTCTTTGCTATCTAATAAGATGACTCCTCCTGTTTGGAAAGGGGCTGTCGTTTTCATTCATCTAAGAAGGCATAGAATACTTGAGATGCTTATGGATTCCATGTAATTTTCGTGACAAATTATAAAGCTAATTAATGATTAAATTTTAGTTTAAAAGCCTATGGACGCCAATATGACGTGCGCGACGGTTAAGAGATTAAGCGACTGAGATACAGAATACACCAAAACCAGTGTCAGAAAGTGAACAAACAGCAACAAGTAGACCAATTCAACTTGCAAACTGCAAATATTTCTCAGTTGTCTTAAGGAAATGACCATTCAACAATGTAGATTAAAGTTCAGTGTATTGAATGAAACTAATGAAAATGAAGCAGTATTTTGAAGTGGTACAAAAACTAAATTATACGGGAGGAAAATCCTAAATGTTTGAAAACCTTTGCAAATGTTAATTGGTTTCTTATTTTGAAACAACGTTGAGATTAGTTTAGAATTTTTGCTGAAGACATGAAAGGTCTATTGGAAAATAAAATAAATTAGTGGAAAAGATTTGTTTTCTTTCCTCAAAATCCAGAGGAGTTGTCTGTTTGTCTTAAAATATATATATTAACTGTTAATGATATTTCAGAATTATTAAGGTGCTCTATACTTCAATAGCAGTGAAATTACGTTTACAAACTTTTTTAAAAAAAATCAGAAATCTAACTTACCTTTCGCTGCTGTCCGGCTTAAATCCTTTACCTGAAAAATAAATTGAAGTTGAGAAAAATTTAAACTAATTAAGAATTTTTCATTTTGTAAATAACAATAAAAAATTTCAAATATTCCTCTGAAAACCCTTCATTTATGTAAGACATTTGCTCCTTTACTAAGCAAGAAAAAGCTGAAATCCATTAAAGTTTTTGCGCACAAAAACAGAAGGCATTTTGTCTTGGCATGATTCAAACTTGCAAATACTTTGTTTTTCCCTTTTATCGATTGAATTATAATGAGAAAACCAAAATAAAATTTTCATAAGTTAATAAACGAACAATGTCTCCAAAATGGTAAACTTTCAGAAAAATAAGATTTCAATAATAAAAAAAAATTATAAAGGAAAGTCAAAAATTTAAAGAAAATCTCTTAATATAATATGATGTATTTTACTCGCATTAATAAATCACATTCATAAAAAGAATTTTCACAGGTAATCTAAGTTAATAGAATAAGAAACAATACATTTGAATTTGAGAAAAAAATGGAAACTGCATTCTTTACCACGCTCAGTAGTAGAAAAATAAAAGTTAGACATATAAAATTTGAAAAATGTTTGAATAAAATTTCTACAGAAGAGTGAAAACAATAAATAAAGTAAAATAATTCTAATATTGCAAACATAAAATAAAGTTAATTCTCATTATGGAAATAGTTTGTTGAATATTTATAACAGATTATTCTAAAAATTTTAATGAATCATTAAGATTTTGTTAATATAAGTAACGGATTAATTTTTTTTTAAAATTCCATTGTAATATTTTTCACTATTTGGTTAATAAACAACAGTTTGCCTTTTCAGACATACAGGAAATACTAAAACAAAAATTTAATCCTAGATAAGTAAAATGTAAAGAAAAAGGAAACTATTCATACTTATTTGATTAGCATACTTACAAAAGAATTCAAAGAAATAGTTCATAAGTCTATTATTATTCGAAAAATACAATAAGCTTAAATATGATTTAAAATATATTGATAAATATTTAAAAATGATAACGCTATTTTAAAATAGTTTTCTGTTCATAGAGTTTTGTTTTGGTAATTAAAGACTTTCTTTACATAGTTCTGTGACAGTATTCTTTAAAAATAGTTCGTCTTTCTCATCCAAACAGAACTAAAAATAGCACTACCTTTGCAGACACGCGGACACTTAAAATTCAACTACGTCGTTAGAACGACTTTTCTTTTCTTTATTTTTTCCTTTCTTATCATTCGACATTCAAAAAACGCTTTTGCTGAAATCCATTAAATGAATTTCGATTAGTCCAGAAAAAGGCTTTTTCTGTGAAATAAGGTAATTACATTCACAGAGCGCACTGCTCAGTAAAGAATTTATTGTGAGAAAAAAGAAAAAAAAATCATAAAACCGTTTAACTTGAACTTCCTCCTTTTCAAACACAAGTGGAAGAAGAAATAAAAATAACAATATAAAAAATGTGGGACGTATTTAAAACATACAAAAAATCAATGCGACCTCCTATCCCCCCTCTTCCTCAACAAGCCCCTTTCAATGCAGCAGATCATCTATTGCCAACGCACAAAGACAATTTACGCAAATCATGAAAAAACAAACAACGCGTCCATTTTGCATTTTATAAGTATTAACATTCACAATGATTACAACTGCGATGAGCGAAGAAGAAAAAAATGGAGACCTCGCTTTCAGAGAGGAAAAAAATTATTGTAAAAATACAAAAAAATCAATACAGAGCGTGAAACACACGTTCGGCTGTGGAAGAGGTGACTTATAAAACGTCGTTAATCAATTAAATTTCCCCCCAATCTGTTATTAGCTATATCAGGAGTGAGCTTTGATATCGCTATTCTTTTTTATTATGATGTCATTTTCCAGGAACTTTTATTATTTTATTCAGAGTAGAACGTTAATGGAAAATCAGTAATGACTCTTTACGACCATAAATTATTTCAACGCAAAAGTAGAATATTATTCCACGGAGGGCAAGCTCCAAAAGTCTGTTACTCGAATCAGTGAACGCTGCTCTATCTGGGAAACTTTTCAGCCTAAAGTTGTTTCATTTGTTTTATTAGGATAGAAATAATTCTCCAACTTTATTGTTTAAAGATTGAAAGAATTAATGGTTTAATTTGTAATGAGAATTTACTATTTTAGGTTGTAATTCCCTTGATGAATATTAAGTGACCTGAAAGTAATCGCATTGATGAGCGCAGAAAATGGAAAGCTATTACCATAATTTGTCTTTAAATATAAGTGACTATTTTTAAATTTGTACGTCCCAAAAGACTCCCATAGAGCCCTGTGGGAAAGAGACCTCACGTACCTCCCACAGACGCCACTGAACACGTTGATTCGATGTTTTCTTTTTTCAAGGACAATTTCATACCCTATTATTAAGCGCGTCTACATGTGATATGGATCTCATTTTATCAGTGATTACTACCATAGGTGGTAGTAAAGAGTAGTAGTAGTGTCCAGACCAGGAATGCGCTAGAGTTTGCCCGACCTGCTGTATGGGGAGGACGAGTGTAATGAAATTGGTCTCAAATTTTCGCCAGATTATTATTTATTAACTACAGTTGAATACCCCGTACAAATATTTTCCCCGACGTGATACAAAATTTTTCCCCGGTCCCCCCTCTCGCGCAACCCCTGGTCTGGACTGGTAGTAGTCTAGAGCCTTGATAAATCTCTGGCAATCCTGTAAATGTCCACCTTTTATTATATACTCTTAACACAGGAACAGTCCTGGTCGCAATAGGAGTCTACGCGAACCCAACAATATCTCATCACCAATAGACAATCTGACGTCAGGAACACATCCATACGCAGAAATGGAAAAAGAAGAGACAGCGGTGAGTCATTGTCCATTCTACATTTCACAGTCATTTGTCCCGAAGGTCTGCATGTGTCAACTGGTGACAAGATTTTGTTGGGGGTCTTCTATTGCGGTCAGCGATTCCCCTTGTGTAAACAGTGTTTTCCTCTTTAATGATTTCCAAGCACTGGTAAATTGCAGGAACCTATATTCGATTCTTAATGGGAAGGGGGGGATCATCAAAAATTCCTATTGGACATTGCTACAAATAAAGAAGCACCGAAAAGCCTCATAATATAAGCAGGGAGCATCACTGCTGATTTTCGAGGCAATGTGCTACAAATAAAGAAGCAC
>BGPR01000564.1:262792-276039 GCA_013235015.1 Araneus ventricosus | reverse complement strand
AATCCATATGTGTCACAGAAATATTCAGCCACATATTTGTTCTTAAATAACAAGGAAAATGGATTTCAAATGCAGATCGAAACATAATCGAATCATAAATTTAATAAGATTTAATCCGAAGCTCAGGGAATAAAGTTGTTTGTCACTAAGTCAATACTGGGGGAATATGTCTTGGATTTATATCCAATGTTATCGAGCGCTGATACGTTTTAAAGCATATTAGCTCTCAGCCACCTCAAAATATTAATTATAAGGTGGCTGCCGTGAATTATTCATGATCAAAGTTCAAGGAACACTTTTAGACTATTGGGTATTCAATCAGAGAGAGACTTATCAAGTATTTGGTGTTTAATGCTCGAATTCGAATTCAAATTATTCAGTTGATTCAATCAGTTTCTCCCCATGCATTAAACAAATGTCTGATTCAGCTGTTTAAAAATAATTGGTAAGAATTCCCATTGATGAGTTTTAGCCGAGCTAAATATTCATGGAATTAATGTGAAGATGCTAATATTTGAGGAGTATGACCGCAAGGACTTTCAATAACTTAACTTGCGCTTCAATACATCTAGTGAAGAGTTTGGAGAAGTTTATACAAATTATGATCTCTTTCCAAAGGATTTAAATCTCATTTCGACCAGAGCGTCATTAATAATTCTCGTAACTGATTAATAATATTTGTTTAAAGCACCAGTTAAGCCAAACTAGGCAGAATTAGTTTTCGCTTTCCTATTGGAATTAAGTATTTCTGAGTATATTAGTATCTATGAGGATTATTCTTTCCCCTGGAATAACATATTTCATTAGATTGAGAATAGCTTTCTAAATTTATAAGAAGCAAAAGCAATATTAATATTTATCTAGTTTTCTTATAAAATTGAGCGCTGATATTTTCTTAGCATTTTACCAGGAAATGAACTTTTAATCCAAACAAAACATTTATTAAATGCATACCAAACCACTATTGCGTGCCTCTTAATATTTATATTGCGTTAACAACACATAATATTATTTATAGACAATAACTTGAATATTTTATCACCAAACTTTACATATTAATTGAATACGTAATGATTTGGAGTTCATTTGCATGTTAAAATCCTGTGATAGTATATCAAATAGTTATGCTGAATATTTCGCAAACCCATAAGCCCTTTTAACTCCGAAGCTAAAAAAAACCTTATAAATTTCGAATAATAATTAGATGTCTGGAAAGAAGATTAAATAACGCTTACTATTCTAATTATCATTAAAGTATATGTAAATTGTTAAATAAGGTAAATGTTTCAACATAAATATGTAGTTACGCAACTACGCCAAAATCACTAAGGTCCATTCTAAGCGAATGATAACCATATCTATATATATATATAATTAAATGTCTGTTTGTTTGAACCTTATACAATTCCACACCTCTTGACGCATTAGGACGAAATTTGGCACATATGTTCCTTAGCACCTAGAACAGGGGTGGCGAACCTTTATGTATCAACGTGCCATTTTTTCTAAAAACTGTTTAATGAGGTCATAGACGTGCCGTTAAATAATTTTTGGGTCTATTCTGGTACCCCCGGTTGGGTTGGGAGACGTCACTTTTCCCGTTGTTAACGTGCGAAAAAAGTGACGTCTCCCAACCCAACCGGGGGTACCATAATAGGCCTGTTTGACTTCGTTATTATTGGGAAAATAATAATACTAAATACTATCAACTCAAAACTCTTTATTTACTAGAAAAAAAATACATTTTGCAATGCCTCAGTTATACGCGTAATTCAAATTAAAGTAACATTAGTGTGACTTCTGTTGTTGCAGATTAGATGACAAATAACTTATATTAGGGTTGTAAGATGTTACTTTTAGCAGAATGCATGCTGAACTGGAGTCATCTGTCAAACGGTTTCTAAGCGAGTCTTTAATGTTATTCATTCTGAAAACCGTAGCGTAGGATCAACTGGCGTTCGTTCGTAATATGTTTCATAGTGAACTTTGTGATCGGTGGCGTGCCCAAAATATTGTGTCGCGTGCCATCAATGGCACGCGTGCCATTGGTTCGCCATCCCTGACCTAGAAGGATTAACTACGCATTTAAAAAGTTGCTTGCTCCACCTAAAGGGGCTGAAAGGGGGGGTTAAAAGGTTTCAAGTTTTTCCGCCATAACTTTGGAACATATTATCGGCCAGAAATTATGTTTACACCATCTTAAAATTCAAACAATTAGCTTTTCAGTGACACCTGTTCAATTTCTATACACCTTTTTCTTTCATTTTTAATCAATTCTTAAAAATTAATTAAAAAACCGCTTGTAACAATGCTTTTGTTTATTCCAATATCTTTTCAAATGCAAAAGCAGACGAGTGATTAAACAGTTTCATAGTTTTATATTTCTCTGTTTAATCACACGAGCGCTTAAAATTAAGTTTATTCTGTGGATATTTCCACATTGGTTTTGTGATCACACGATTCTAGATCCTTAGATTTTTATATTTCGCTGTTTAACAACGCGCGCTTTTACCAATGTTAAGCTTCAGTTATTTTTTGTGAATATTTGGTTTTGTGATCGCGCGTTTTTAGCTTCTTAGATTTAGAAATGTATAACCAAAAATTAAAATTCGCCCAAATTGTTTTTAAATCCGCGTTGAAATTTCGTCGAGTGCACACTCGATAATCAGGTAATTCATATGTTCTTAAGTTTAAGATGTTTAAGTTTATGGTTTCTGTGATGATTGGTTCTTAAAACGTATCAACGTACAAAAAAGAAATTTCCATTCAACTTTGCATTTTTTAACTACAGGTTTATGGTCTCTTTTTTCACCTTCGTAATTTCTATATTTCATGTATTATTTTTCCCTATGAACAATTACTGTCATACCAATAGAGCTCAAAATCCATATATTTTGTGAATCTATATCTGAAACATGCAATTTCTGTTTAGAAAGAAATTTGGCACACATGTTTCTTCGCACCTGGAATGATTAACTACACTGTTGAAAAGCTGCTAGCGGGAGTGAAAAGGGTAATTTTTAATGTTTTCCCGCAGTAACTTCAAAACATATCATCACCCAACAATTATTTTTGAACCATCTTAAAAGTAAAAAAAATCAACTTCTCAGCAACACCAGTTCCACTTCCATACCACTATTTCTTTGTTTTGACTCACTTTTAAAAATTATTTTAAACATAATTTATAGCATTTTTGCTTATTGTCATTTTAAACCTATTTCACTTTTTAATCTCTCACGTGTTTTTGTTAATATCAAAATTAATTTGCCTTCTTTGGACAATTCCATTTAGCTTTAAATTTTCTAACTACAAATTTTTGGTCTCCTTTTACCTTCGTAGTATTTAGAATTCATGAATAATTTTCAGTATTACCCACTACGATACCCACTTCGATCAAGGCTTTTAATATAGTAAGGTGTGAATGCGGATCACAAAATTTAAACAAGACACACATTTTATACATATTTTCACAAAAATATAAACTCAATCGAATATATTTTCCAAAATCATTCACGTTGGCATTCCACCGTGAGCACGTTGCATCTTGCGTAGTGAATATTTATTTGAGCGTTGCTGAATTTTGTAATTGTTGGTTTTTAGTAGCAGTTGATATTAAGATGTTTATCAATTAGTGGGGAAATTAGTGGGGATTTAGCGTGTATTACCCATGTCTACAAGCCAACATATGGTGCTTTGAACAGAGATTTGTTTCATACGGTGGAAATGTTTTACAAGATATGGTGGGAACAAATAAACCTCGATCAGCTACCAGCGCATGAAGTAATGGGCAATTTGATTGCTGAAGAGGACGGTGAACACCTCTCTTACTTGAAGTCTCATGTAAAACTGAAACAACAGTTTTAAATTAACTGATCCTTACTGAAATTCATTCTAACTGTCATATAGCTCCTGCCGTTGCTCCATCGAGAATAGCTGTCAGACTTTTGGATGGTGACCGTACAGCATATTTTCTGTTACAGTTACCTCTGGTCTTAGCTCACACTGAGAATCCTATATGCAATATAAGCAAAAAGTCTGATAAGGCTATTGTCCAATAAATTGCAAACTTATCATTTGGGATGAGTGTACTATGTCAAACAAATCTGCCGTTATCAAGTTTGTTCCTACTACGGCATGTTCTGGAATGAGAAATCCAAGCAATCTTTACATATATGTTTCAAAGGAGGAGACCAAAAGTGTTGTTTGTTCGAAGCCTTTTAAAGTAGTAATTAATTAGGATTGTCAGTAAGCATTAGTTAGATAAACGCGAGCGGAGCCGCAGGTACAACGGCTAGTCTATATATATAAAAGAGAAAGGGACTCAGTAATTCATCACCAAAACAGCCAAACGACTAGGACTAGAAACTTGAAATATGGCAGACGGTTGCTTCTTGGGTAGTAGGTGCTCACTAAGAAAATAATTTCGAAATTTTAATTAGAATTTAAATTAATTAAAAATTATCCGAAATTTTAATGTTTTTCCGCAATATCTTAATTGTAATTAATTTTTGAAAATGTATTCAAACACAATTTCCAACATTATTTTTATTGTTATCGCCTGCAGCCTTTTTTTTGGATCATGCGCAGAAGCCGATTAAAAGAAAAGAAACATTATTAACTGAGAACTGATGATGGCGAGTTGCGTTTTGAAAGTTATTCCTGTCGATATTTTGAGATACAATTTGATAAATCTTTTGTAAATTATTTAAAGTGGGTGTGCTGTCTTTGTATATATTTGTATTACCAAGAAAATATCTAAAACTTAAAAAAAGAAAAAAAAATGGACTTTGTAGTTGTTGGGATTCCGGTGTAAAAACTCAAATTCAACTCCAGAACCGGAAATCCTACTCAAGAAAGAAGACTCAATTGGAACTAATAATATAAACATCATATATTATGTACATTTGAAGTTTTTTGACATTTTTTTAATTTGAATCTTTTGTGAATACGGGGATGATAGCCTTTGCAGCTAAAAATCCCAAAAAACCCCTCAAATCAATCAATCAAAATTATGTACATAATTTATACAAAAAACAATGAAGCATATTCTGATTATGAAAATCTCGCTTTAAAAACTAAAACACAAACTCATATTCTCACATTTCAGACTATATTCTTACAGTAAAAAATAAATAAATAAAATGCTAAATTTACAAGATACAGCACATACAAATAAATGCCGTTCGCGAACGCTTTTGATAGCGCTGTCAGTTCATTCAAGTAATAGCTTAATCTGGATTCCTCGTTTGTCTTTCTAAGAACATGGCGGACATGGAACAACAACATCACCGAAATTGTTCTCACGAACATGAATTTCGTCTTTTCTTTCTATTCTTTTATGAATACTTTCTAATTTTAATGGCGGATGTAGATTTAAATGTTTTTTGTCTCATTCTTAATGATTAATTTTGTATAATTCTTAAGATTACAATGATTTAGTTAAAACTATGATTTTATTTAATCTCCTAATTAGACGACACCACCCATTTGGGTTATTATTATTACAATTTATTTAAGATTTTAAAGGATACTTAAGACATTTAAGCGTGTCCAAGTGCCTTTTGTATTAAAATTCAATTGTTACTTTTACTTAATTGCGGGTTTAAATAGAAATAAATTCTGTAATTCAAAGCACGTGTCAGACACATTGTTGTAATTTAAGGGGTTAAAGCAAATCAAGCAAACAAATATTCTTAAGAAATTATTAATAAGTTTTGAAAGAATTGGCTTTCTGCTGTTTGCAACATTCGTTTGGGATAGTTTTAAAAAACTAAGAGATCCTAGAAATATTTCGTGCAACAGATTTTCTCATTTAAAATAAAAATAAAGGCACAGATAATTTTGTGTTGGAAATCTGTCGAGTGATTATCTATATAAACGAAACTGAAACACAAAAATGTTTAATTAAATTTCATTTGATTCTTTAAAAAAATATTAATAACTTACTGGGAAAATTAGCTATCGCCGGTTTTTAAAAATCGTTTGGTTCACTTGATGTTTTCATCTTAATTAAACCTTTTAGACGATAAAAGGATTTTGCTTATAAAATATATTTTTATGAAACTATCCAATTCTTATATTACGCGAACGAAGTAGCGCGTATCAGCTAGATAGATAGATGTAGATAGATGATGTAATATTATTTAGTCAAAATCTTAAAGAGAATTTCCGATGAAATCTAACCCAATTATGGATACATAAGTTATCTTTAATAATTATTTTATTATTAATATTTAACTTTAAACAATTTATATTGAAGAAACAAACAACACTTGTTATTTCATTATTTCTTAGAAATATATTCATATATATTTTTTTGTTGATTCAATCAAAAAGTTCATAAAGATGTGGAATGGAAATTAAAGAATGTGATATGGGTTCAGATATTGTGCAATGTGTTTCCAGACTTTCGAGCTTTGTCTTTTTTGTGTAGCTTCGAAACGGGAACGATAACAAAACAATATGCAACTATAAGCCATTGCTCTTATGAAGTGTAACTATTTTGACGTAATATCTAATAAAGATTTATAACTATTAATTTAACACGGCAGGTAGTTCAGAAATAAGCATTAAAAATGTGAACATAACTGTTTTATCTTCATTATTTTCATTTTTTTACCGAAAATTTCATTCAATCAAAAGGAGGAAACAAAACGCTTCTACAACCTAAATTATTTATGATTTAACAACCAAGTAACAACCCGCCAAGAAACAGGTATACACATTTTTCTTGCCTTCACAAAAGAAGGCCTTGACAGATATGATTCAGTTTTCATTTTATGTCTCAATATTCTATTTTCATCCACTCATTCCATCAGGCCCGGTTTCTTCAATTCCCCCAACGCATCAAAAACGGTGAGAGCAACTCTTTCACTAAAATTGCACTCATAACACAAAGAACTCATTCACCAACCAACCAACTCCGTACCAGAACAGTACTTATTTCTTCGTTACTTTTTCTTCATCCCCCTCCCTTTCTTGAGCGTGATTGAACGAGGCATTCTAAGACTCGAAGAACATCGTACGAAGAAAAGGGTAACATCAGTTATGTGTTCTACCACAATCTGTTACTTCGCCCCTGCTCAAACCTTCCCCTAGGGCCTTGCTCCACCAGTGTCCATTTCAGCAATCGACGTTCCCCCTCTTCTTTAATCAAGAAACTTTTTTACCCGGGCCCTTCGCTTAGTTAATGAGGAATGAGAAAAAGAAGAAAGAAAAGGAAGTGGAAGAAAAAGAGCCAGAAAAAAGGTGTTTTTGGCGCTTTTGATGAGAAACAGGCAGAATGAAGCTTTAAAGGAATGAACTGGTTGGCATAAGGTGGGTCTCCCATGAGGTTTAAAAGGGTGGTTTTGTAATTAGATGGCAGACGAGTTGGAGATTTAGGTCTACTTAGGGATTTGGAGGAGTGGTAAGTTATAGTTTTCTGACAAATAAGGTAATTAACGAAATAAGCAATACACTGAATTTGATTTAACACTGCTGATTTAATACTGTGGAGAATTCTGACAGCATAAATTTCCACTGTTTATAAACAATACAACAGTTTTACATGCGGCAGAAATGTTACGAGAAAAGTCAGATTTATGCGATTATAAATAACTATAATTATCTTTCAGAAACTTTATTAATTTTTTCATACGTAAAGGTATGATTTATGTAAAATAATATTAATATAAATTGATACATATTTTTAAATTAATTTTAGAATAGGCATCTCTGAACGATGTGCAACACAGTTTTAATGGTTCAGGTTATAAAAATTTCAAACTTCTTAGCAATATATTTAATGATATTCACAACATTTTCTTTTTAAATTTTGTAAGTTATGGAAAAGCTAATTGAAATGTATTTCTATGTTTTTTTTCAAAAAATAAAATTATCTACAAAAGGGAAGGGCGATCTTATTTGTACTAGAATATTTTAAGATATACAATAGAAGTAAAAGGTTCAGAATCTTTTGATTATATATATTTAACCCTCAGAAGGGCAGAGGTTTCTCGTCGGAACCAACTTTTTATGAGCTTTACTTTATCTATATGGTAGTCTTTTGGTGATTTAATGGAAAGAATGCGCTTTTAGTATCTCTAAAAGACGATAGATGGCAGCGCTAATTCTATTTTTTTTTCATTATAGATTTATACAGTTATTAACATAGTTTTTCACGAAAAAAATAAATTGCTTGTGTCCCTAAAAGGATTAAGATGCTACAATTATACGCAAAATTTTGGTGGTAGTTTAACATCACTTAAAGAGAAAGTGTTTATATTTAAGTTAATATTTCATAATATTATTACATATCAATACAGTAATCCAATGTATTTAAAAATGTTCCATCTGAAAAGAATCAACTAGTTAGTATTAGTAATATAAATGCTTGAGTCCATCCTGTTCATTTTCAAATGGAATTACATCACACGATTAAGAAAACCAATTAGATGATGGAATCCATTTCTAGTCAATTTATTTCCGTTTTAGAACACTTCATTAAGTTCACGATATTTAAAATCAAAATAATTTACAGAAGTTACAAAAATTCCTTAACAACATATAAAACTGGAAGCTCTGCAGGAAATTGCAATTAAAACACACACATTCTAGTTAAATATACGTTAATAGTAGTATACAAAATAATGAGGCAAAAAGTACGTGATGCATGCACATCAATTCTTGGGTAAGAACTTTTACAAGATATTTTTGACCCGCAAGTTGTTAGTAAGGGATTTTCGTACAAATTTTTATGGTCTCTAGATATTCAACTACTATTGTTATTCATGAACAAAGTTTTACAGCATAAATGTAGGGTCTAAGTATTCTTTGTGGTAAACCCGTCATAACCATATTTCAAAACTCAACCGCCTTTATCTTTGAAGCAGCCAATAAGTGGCTTCAACAAATCACCGGAGTAAGTTATTAGACGCAATTTTGACACAAAATAATACTTGTTCCATTAAATATTTACTGCAAGTCTATACCTATTTCGGCTAAAAGTGGAACTATATATGGTTCTTATACAGTCTATAAATTATTCTGCAGCGCCGCAAACCCAACGCAACGTGACGTTAACGTAAGCTAAATCATTAACAGGGTCATTTCAAGAGAGTTCATGAAAGAGGTGTGCCGTTAAAGTACTCAAGTTGAACCGTTTATCTAGCCTTTTAATTTGAAAAATGATTGAAGGGGGTGTTCCTTTTGTCACATTACTCTTAAGGCAGAAAGTTCCTCCCTCCGTCTACCAATTAGGCTTTGTTTTGTACTTTGTAGCCGTGCTTTCGTTAGGCATCGTTAATCTCTTTTAACAATTAGACGAACAAAAGAGCCGATGCTTTGTTTTTAAGAGCCTTTGAAGTTAAGTAAAGCTATTTTAGGAAGGAAAAAAAGACTGGGATAAACACTTTACGTACATGTAACATTAGGAAGAGAAAAACTTAGTAACAGATAAAGCAAGTAATGGAGTTACTTGGTTGTATCGCATTTCATGTTAATGGGTGAAGTCAGTACTCTCTTTTTTCCTTAATTGTACAAGAAACGGTTAAGGACCAAAACTGTGTTTTCTGTTATAAAGAGCAGGATTAGAATCTAAAAGGAAAATACATTTAAAAAAAACTTGCTTCGATTAAATACCAGAGAAATATATTAGCCTTTTTCTTACGGGTGGTACACATGATGTACTAAAAAATCATTAGGAATTCAGTCTATCTGTGCAGTTAATTTGTCTGTCTTTTAATTATCCTGTAGATCGTTTTACATCTTTTCTTCTTACTGAGCCTTTCCATGTGCGATGCCTTTTATTGCTAGTAAGGGAAGACAAGAATAGTGGCAAGATCTTAAAGGTAATCCTACAGAGAAATGATCAAATCGGGTAATAATCAGAAGTAACCCGAGGCCAGATATTTTCACTCTCCTGTCCAACAATGTATGATGTCGACATTCATTGTTGTTAACACATTAACTGCCGTGACTCAAGCCTGTGAAACTCATGCTTTCTGACCCCTTCTACCTCAATCTCTTGACTACAGTAGAGTCTTTAAAATGATACATAAATGTTTGCATTAGTTACAAAATAACAGTAGATAATGGATAAACTAGAGCCATAAAGTAGGGAAATCCTTCAAAAAGTATCCAATCTACGATTTTGCAAGCTATTGTAACTACATTTATGAAATTTAAGTGATTACTGAAATAACTATTTTAACTACAGACTAAGAAAAATACACCAATTTTAAGACAAAATAATATTCATAATTTGTGTGTTCCGAAAAAAAAGATTTTTTTGATAAGCGATTTAAAATGAAGCCTTATCTTTACGAAATTTATTCTGGAATAATTTTTCAGAAAGTTATTCAAATTTCATTACATTGTCTTTCAAAGCAAAAGGAGCTGCAAGAAAAGTTTACAGAAAGCCAAGTTTTCGAATAAATATTTACTTTTGAATTAATAAAATACTTTTGACAAACATTCTCATTTAAGGAAAGATAACAAAAGAAACGCCTTAGAACTGCAACATATGCACCTTCGAAAAATGACTCCCAATTATTTCCAGAAATGAGAAAATTCTTTGTGTCTCGAATAATAAAAACTATAACAAACTTTTAAGAATTACATTATATTTTAAACTAATCAGAACTATTTAATATTCATCTCTGTTACATATCTTTGAGAAAATATGAATTCAACTAATGAATAATTCACAAACCAAAAACAAAAAGTCTAATATTTATATTAACCAGATTTTGTTAAACAACTAAATCATATTTTGTTAAAAATTAAGTCCATTTCAAACAAGCATTCCAAAGGGTCCGAATACCAAATATAGTACTTCCAAATTCTGTTTTTATATTGAATAAATTTGTCAGCGAATATGGTCGTTAGAAAGAATTCGAATAAATAAGGGAAAATAGATTTACTTTCAAGAGTTTATAAAATGGCCCCCATTTTGAACAAATATGGATTCAAGTAATGAATAATTCACAAGCCAGGAACAAAATGTCTGATATCTACATTAACTTGATTCTATTGAACAACCAAATACTATTTTGTTTAAAATTAAGCCCGTTTCAAACAAGTATAATAATAAGACCTAATTACAAATTCAATACTCCAAAATTCTGTTTTTATATTGAATAAATTTGTCAACGAATATGGCAGCAAGAAGAAAATCGAATAAAAATTTGAAAACAGATTTACTCTCAAGAATTTATAACATTCTGGCATCGAACAAAAAGACTTATGTAGTGTTAGAACTCATAACATAAAACCAACACAAAGACTGCATAAAATGAAAACGGTTGATATTTAAGTACATTTTTGAAGTGTCGGTTTTCAAGCACAGTTCATCTTAATGGGACTGTGTTAAAATAATTACGCCATGCTACACATTTATGCCACAGAAATAATTCCTCATAATTTAAATTAGAGAAGCGGCTAAATAAGAACATAAATAATTTCTCAAGCAATTTCAAAGTAGCTCATTATACTTTTAATTACATTTTAAGCATAAACGCAGTATCACGGTTGTAGTAACTAAGTGGTAATTGCATAATGAATGCAGAAACTTTAACAGGCTACTGAACACCATAAACTTAGTTCTTAATAGCTGCAGGCAGGCTTAAATTTGATGTTTAATAAGAGAAATGCAGTACACTGAATAGAAAAGAAAGTGTCGGAAATAATTTAGAACAAATTTACAGTCAACAGACACACATCATTTTTAATACTTAGCAAAACGAGAAAAATCGCTTTAAACAACAGCTATTAAAACAGAATATTTATATCAAAATGTTACGCAAGTAATTCAATACTAAGCAATTTTATTACTTTGTCCAATCAATTTAAGATATTGTCTTTTGAAAGCAGATTTTCAAGGTACAGCCTAGCATGGTTATAAAAGCCTAATCTATTTTTTATTTATTTAGTTAGTTTTAGAAGAGTTAATTTTAACCTTTCCGGCGCAAGGTATTAAAATTTTTGAAATATAATGAAAAAACATCTTGAATTCTTTTAGTTTATTGTCTAGTTTAGTTCATTGTCTATATATAGTGTGCCCGCTAAAGTCCGTTGTCACCCCAATAATTTCGGAACGGCAACAGCTATAGTCATAAAAGTGGGGTCTAGGTATAGTCAAGTTGCCATGCGCGACGCAAGGAAACCGCTTACAGCGCCACCTGGCGGCAAAATTAGGAGTTAGAGTTCTTATCTCAAAAAACGGTACGAAATACTGGGAAAAAGGCAATTAAAAAGTTGTTCAGCACCATCGATTTATTACAGAAAACATCTTGCGCACACAAATGATGCAAATGAAAAGCACAAAACGCATATTTGTTTGATCGCGTTGAACAAAACTGTACTTGCCGGAAATGAGGCTCATCTATCTGTCATGCTCAAAATGGTGTCCTTCAGCAACAATACACATCTGGACACGGGACTGCACATTGTACAACATGGCAAGTGACACGCTCGCACAAGCAATCCGTAATACAGTTTCGAAGTTCCTGTAGTGTTGGTGGAGGGGTTGCATACACTCGCTGTTTGATGTATCCCCAGAGAAAAAAGTCCAATGTGTTCAGGTCAGGTGAACGTGGAGGCCTTTCTACACAACTACCATACCCGAAGACTCGTTGATAGAATTTGTCCCGAATGTACTGATGGACACTTGATACCTTGTGCGGAGGGGCGCCATCGTGTTGGAACTATACATTCCGGAGGTCACTCAACGGCAAATCCTCTAGAAAATCGGATTTTACGACCTTCTTTTTCTCTTTTCTTCCGTGTTATGTCGCGTTACAATTTTGGGAGTTGCGAACCAAACAAATATGCATTTCACGCCTTCTATTTTTAACATTACCGTACAGAAGGTGTCTTTTCTTACTAAATCGATGATGCTGAACAACTTTGTAATTGACTTTTTTCCCGTATATCGTACCGTTTTTGAGATAAGAACGCTAACTCCTAATTTTGCCGCCAGGTGGCGCAGTAAGCCCTTTTTTTGCGTAGCGCATGGCAATTTTACTACATCTAAACCCCACTTTTATGGCTATAGCTCTTGCCGTTCAGAAATTATTGGGGTGACAACGGACTTTAGCGGGCAGACTGTATAAAAAAAACTAACTTGCATCCTCCCGCAAGGAGGGCGTCGTTCCCTTTTGGGGATCTCCCCCCATATGAGGACCCCACCGGGGACAGTCATCTTGATCCATTCAAAAAATAATATTGAATTTTACACAAAATCATAAATTAATACTTCAAGGATA
>BGPR01000564.1:241488-254633 GCA_013235015.1 Araneus ventricosus | reverse complement strand
TGGAGGATGTGGCAAAAGGAGAGAGGCTCCCAATCCGCATTCACATTCTTGTATGAACGATGACAAAAATACATAGTTGCACTGGAAGGAAACACTACAGAAACAGATTCTCTGTGCAGTCATTCGTAATAAAATACATTTCGAAACATGCAGTTTATATATATTGGATCAAGATACACTAATCCGAAATAATCATAATAGACATGCAAGATCAATTTCTGCTGGTAAGGTATGTCGTAGATAACAGCTTAGCCGTGGAAATTAGAAGGTGTTCGGAAGAACGAAGGTGGCGTTTAGATTTTATTTCAGTGATGAGAACTGAAAATAGCAACCAGTGCTGCAAAAGTCCAACCAGTGTGAGTGCACCTGAAATAGACTTTGTTATTGCAGTTCAACGACTTATGGGGTTATATTCAGAGCAAGGTGTATTCAAAGGAGCAGCTATGGACCAGCTTTTTGACAGGGTTAAAGTCATCATTAAGCCAGTAATACCACACAAGCTACAAGCAACCTCAGCCGTAATTGAATATTAGATAGACATAACCCTTATCACTCGTAATGTGCATACAGAAATGTATTAATTGCACAGACTAAACTCATTCATTGCTGTATAAACCTTTTGGGGGGCAGTGAATTGGGGGAATGATAGACAGTTACAATTAGGGCGATTAATTCGGAATGACAGTATAATATCATTATATTATTTTAACAACTTACTTTACACATTTCATAAATTCATATCTTTTTATAAATTTTATCCCATTCTTCCTTCTGAGAAGATGAAAAGTGCTCAACAGCTACAACTCTTAGTTTTCTACAAAATCGCACTCAAAGAACGATGGCGTCACATTTGATTCACTTGAATGCAGTGGCGGCTCATGTTCTGTAATCTTGGGGGCGCTGTTAATCCTTCACTGCTCATGATGCATATTTGTACCAATTACATTTTGTATCTTTTTTCATTAACTTTGAGCAGTTTTATATTTAAAGAATAAACTTATAAGATTTTTTTTCTCTTCAAACAGATAAGTATTTTAACAAACTAATTTTAATAATAAAAATTTGTTAAACTGAAATTTTTAAAACACTTGTATCGCGGAAGATTTCTCATATGCATTTCATCACCATTTATAACTAAAAATTATCGAAAAAATCCTTTGGATTGCAAGAAGTTTCATTCAAATTTAATTAATATAAAAAAACTTTTCAATTAAATTTTTGTTTATCATTACTTTTTCTTCATTTTATTATTTATTTTCAAAGTTATAGCTGTCGAAAAATTTTCCTCTGTGGTAAAATGTTTGAAGCTCTATTTCTAGATCAACTGGTGCTGCCAAACACGACAGTTCTCCTTCAGCTTAAAAACTTAGTAGGGAAAACCTGCTCTCTGTAACTACGCATGCGCGCAGGCGGAATTCGGTGCTGGAACGATCATCAGCTCTCCTTTACTTTAAGTTACTTTCTCCCTTATGCATCATCTTCGGGTAGTGAAAAATAATTAAGACAGGGAGCTTAGTTTTCTGCCTCAGTTTTTCCTAGCAACTTATTTGAAGAACAAAATCGTTTAAAGTAAAATTGCGTTAGTTGTTGATATATTTAGATATTAAATGCGAAATAAAATAAATTTACACAATGGAAAAAAATTGAGGGTGCTGAAGTATCCCAGTCCCTATGCAAGAAACGCCCCTGCTTGAATGTAATCTTTTTTTTGAGACATAGGAATTATATCTCAGGCAATAATAAAATACTCATAAAACAGGAGAATTAATGGGGCCGTTTGAAATACTTGATGTATCTAACCACAATTACAATAGAAACAGAGTTAGTTGCTCGTCCTCATGCTGCTTACACATCTGTCAAAACCGCGCTGATAGATTGGGTTGAGTTCATCATTCCATGGCGTTCCTAGACATGACTTGCTATGCAAGGAGGTCAGTTTGAAAAGTTACACCTGTAAACATTATGCCTCATACGTGTACCACTTTTTCTCGTATTTTAAATACAGTTTCTATATGAACGAATGTGACGTCCTCATTTTTTGAATGCGATTTTCTGGAAAACTTGGAGTCACAGATATAAGGCTCTTTCTACACTTATCATCTTCTGATAATGAGGTATCGCTTTACGCTGAGTTTAGGTGATAATTACAGAACATCCTACATATGTGTGTGTATGTGTAAAAATTGGAGTTCTAAATTTTAAAAAAGAATACCTTCTCACTTTGAGTTTTAAACTGAATGAGCCCTCGCTTTAAGATAAATATTACCACAAAACGTTGATTCTTCCTCCGTTCGGTTTGAGTTACACGCAGTGGCGAATCCAGGATTCGGGTGGGGGAGGGGGGGGGGCGGAAGTCAGAAAAATTTCGTATCGTAGTGACGAATGTCAAACCTCTTGGCTAATGCAAACCAAAACACTTCAACTTGACAGACTTTGCTCACCTGACAATAAGAATCATAAAGAACACTACAATACTTTCTATAATTTAATAAAAAATACCATGAAATAACAAGGCAAAAAAGTGTTTTCGACCGCGTCGACGCTGCAAGTACAAGTGGAATGATTAGAAAAGTAGGAAAACTTTCGAGCCTGTCAAGCCAGAAAGAAATAATGGCACGATTTTATAATTTTTTAATGAAAATTAAGAACAAACAGTTGCAGTGATTTTGAATAAAATCAAGAATTTTGGTTTAGCTCTGGGGAGGGCTGCAGCCCGATACCCCCCCCCCCCTGGATTCGCCACTGGTTATACGTTTGAAATTTCGATGATAAAAAGAGAACTAAATCAAAGAATTTCTTAAAGTACCAAATCTGCATGGACTCGCCTTCTTTTATTCTACAATGAACACCAAGTCTTCGCCAAGTAATAAACTTAGAGCGTGAACCACTGATACATAGAAAAGAAATTAAAAACACGAGATTATTACTATTAGGGATAGCAATGAAAGCGTTGACTGGCGAATTTGTGAACTGGTATAGCGATAGTCGATTATTTAAAAATGAGGGAATTATAATAAATATGATAAAATGTTTTGTAGGTAATTATATACCTAATTAATTTTTGTTTATTAAAGTATTTAAACGTTAAAAGTCCCATCTGTATCGTAGCAACAATCTAAAACAGCAAACTAACAATTCAGTTAAGTAAGCCTAAATAAAAGAAGTCTCTAGTATAGTTAGCTAGGAAAATATTAACAATACTTGTTAAGTACTTTATATGAGAATGAAAGAAACAAAGTATTGAATCTAGTATCAACCTAATAGCATCTCCTGCAATAACAAGATATTAGGAAAGTAACGAATAGTGATTTGGCCGCATAGCCCAACACCAGATTTTTAAAAACATTTCACTTTGGATTGTAAATGAAATCTTTTCACATTTTAGATGAAAAAATAAAAAAAGATAAAAATAAAATTGATTTTTTTAATTTTTTGTATATTAAAAAAATGCTAATATTTTTATGTATATTTGTAATATTTTAAATATCTTAATTACAATAATAAGAAACCATCATTTTGGGATTGCTTCAAAGAAATAGAAGAGTCATCATTGCAAAACATGGCACAGAAGAAAATTGGATGTATAAATTAAAATTACTAGAAGTAAATTCCTAATTTGATAAAGAACTTCTAATAGGTAAGATGGAGTCCACTTTAGTGGTGGGAAAAAATGCGGTAAAATTTCCAAGGTCCGCAAATTTAGCAATAAAATATCTTTAAGCACCTGCAAGCATTATATAGTGGCCGTTTATTTTCTGAAGCTGATAATATATATATGAAGCCACATGGAACAGACTTCTATAAAGGATACGCGACATTATTAATTACACTTATGTGCTATACAACTTAAAATTGGATCAATGATAGATTTTTTTATAATAATAACTGTACCGGAATGTAATTCAGCAATATTCTTTAATAAATATATTTAAAACAACATTTAAAAAAACATTTAATCCCAAATTTATTCTGCGTTATATCTATTTAGCATTAGGCTAAACTGAAAATTCGGGAAAGGGCCGAATAGGCCTAATAATGAAAATTCATCACATCCTTAGGTGGTATTATATGTGTATGAAACCAAACTGAACAAACTTCCTCCTGAAAAATTATTGCTCTTGTATCATAATTACAGGTTTTGCAATGATAAATTATATATAAGTTTATTAAATATACCTATGCAACTTAAAATTGGGTAAATGTTAGGATAATAATAAATGCACTGAAATGAAATTCTGCAATATTCTTGCCAAATGTGTATTTAAAAGAAGATTTTTTTAAAAATTATTATCCTGAATATATTCGGTCGAATATTTGCTTAGTATTCGGCCAGCCTTATATTCGGCAAAAGGGCCAAATAGGCCGAATACCGAATAGTTGCCGAATATTTGTTGCATCCCTACAAGATATCATAAATGAATAATAACATTCGATAAGAAATATTGAAAAATGTGTTCAAAATTGATAAAAGAACAACACCAAACGCATAAACAACGTTTTTAATTCCAAAAACATTAAATAGTTTAACAGTCGCGTTATATTCAAGATGTGGATTCTGGGACCCTCAAGGTCACAATATGCAGTACTCAAAACAACCAGCAGATATACATAGCAATATATTACACAACAGTTTATAATACATATAGATATACTACATTCTCCATCAAATATACACAAATTGCTAATCTTTTTTTAACTAACAGAAATTCTTGTATAAGAAAAGCAACAGAATCATAGTACAATAGTGATTTGTACAGTTATTTTTACAAATAAATGTTATTTCTTAATACATTTTGTCAAAATATTCTGATTTTGAGCAACGTTATTCACACCACTAAATTTAATATGCTATATTCATCACATATAATAATTGTTTTCATTTAGTACAAGATAATAATTATTTAATAAATAAATTTGACTTAAAATAAAATAAAAAAACAATAATAAATATAAGAAAGAAATAGTAAAAAACATTCTTAGTTAAAATATTGTGAAAGCAAACCGAACTGATATATTTTTTAAAAAAAGACGTCCATTCTTTTTTTGTCTAAAAATTACAAGAGAGGTTGTTTCGAAAAACAACAAAGCATATTTTTTCAGAAAGTTTGATTTAAAACAAGAAAATAAATAAAATAAAACATGAACATTCTTAGTTGAAATAACCAAGCTGAGAACTAAATAACTATGAGAAGTTCATTCTTCGTATCTGTCTTTTCAAGAAATTACCACTCATATCGTTTAGAAGTAGTACAAATTTTACTCTGTATAACTTTAAAGTTTAAACTTCATCCAAATGTTTAACAAGAGTTAATATTCTTCGATCAAATAGATAAATAATTTAACCACTTAAATAACAAAGAACGAAAATACTATTACCTTTCTAAAATTTTTGTCAATTCCAGTTAACACAATTCTTGTCACTTTAGTTTCAACAACAGTTTAAAAAATCTATACTAAAGATTTAATTAATAAATTTGAGAAATGGTAGAAATAAGATTTATTAGAGGATTTATCAATCCGGATAAATTGATGCACACACAATGAAACTTAATTTACATAGAAAGCTTAACAACTATTTTTTTTTGTCGTCAAGAGTTAATTTCAGAAATATTTTACTTACGGGAGTAATAGAATTTGGAAAGATCGTTTTTTAAAATTTTATTTCAAAATATAAATTTAATTCAATACAGCAAACAAGAAATTTAAATTTAAAAAATAATGCTAGCGATATTTTACAGCCCCGAATACCAAAGAAAGAAACTATCCAAAGATTTTGCCAAAGACAATTTTCGTTTGTTACTTATGAAAATGCTGAATGCAATAAAATACACATGAAGTAAATCATGTGCAAGAGCTCTCACGTGTTTGTCATTAAATGTATTTTATTGCAATTATTTCATGTCTATAAAGCACATTGAAAGAAATTAGAGCAAAATTACAAAGAAAAAGTATCTTGCAAACTTTCCATGTTTTTTATAATAAATACAACGTTTAACCCTCTGAGCGCTCAATTATTTTGAGCTTTTAGATATCAGGTTAGAAAATTTGGCTTTTAAAGTAAACAAATCGATCTTTTTTGTATTTAATTATATCTCTGAAATCTTAAGAATACTTTATCCATGATTGTTTAAGAAAATATAAATATAAATACGAGCCATCAGCTTTCGAAGTCAACATGAAAAACTGAAAATGACGTTTGCGCCGCTCGGAGGGTTAATAAATACATAATGCCTAAAATATCTTACACATTTGAAAGCGAAAATATGTTACAACGCGTATAAATAAATTGAAATCCCTCACCGAAGTTGCATTAAAAAATTAAAATTTTTGAAAAAAAATGTCATGTTTCATACACATATATACTTACCTTGAAAATGTACAAATAAACATTACATAAATTCTTCAATATTTATAACTTCCATCAAAAGCATTATTATACATTACATACGATGATTATACAATACTAAAATTATTACAAAAGTTTATAAAAAAGCTACATAATTACTTTACGCATCGTTATGTATTTCCAAAGGATTATATGAACAATACTTCTGAATTGTGGCTGTAAAAGTAACTTAAATGAAAACAACAACAAAGATTTATTCTATAACAAGAAATTAATATTACGCTTTGATATATTACATTCAATTAAATATTATTTTCCTTTCAAATAAGGCTAATAACTATCGAAGAAAATAATTATTAAAATGTGTTCACTGTAGGAATTATTTATAGGATATTTTCATTATTTTAAAATTCCAGGAATCCGTGTAACCATATTTGTTCACAGCTAGAAGAGAATTTTTCTTTATAATATGAAACACTGAGCCAGTTTCTATTCCTAGTTTAAATATTTTGATTTGTAGAAGATTCTTTGTTTTTTATCCCTAGTTTAAATATTTTGATTCCTAGAAGTTTCTATTACTGGCAATAAACTTACTGTTTGATTAATTATTTAATTGCTCGATAATATATTTTAATATTTTAAAAGTTTTATATTCGATTTGAGAAAGAATAATACTTATTTTCAGCCTTGCGTTTTCAAACTATTATTTACTAACTCTGAAAACATATCGTAAAATACATTTACTACACATTTTTAAGACAATCATAGTTTTGCATAATTCTTTTTAAAATTAGTTGATATGTTGCTTTTGACATTCCCTAGAAATAGCCACTCTTGCAATTAAAAATCATTCTAAAATCTAACTTACTGTATGCTACATTTTCCCAATCTTTCTTTATTATTCGCTCTTACCGAAATACTCCAAACACAAACTTAAGTAATAAATGAATGTGACTGTTTTACAACATAATCCTGCTTATTTATTTTCTTATCGTATATTATTAGGATTAAGCTTACGATTAACTAATCTTTGCAAAACTCAATAACAATTAGCTTAGAAATCTTAATTTTTATTTAAATATATTTTAAATGACACCACAAATTCTCATCTCCATTTATGTTATTTAACAAAATAAATTTTTATATGTGTCTTGCTTAATGAAATATAAGATATTTGTATTTTTAATCGAAATTGTATTTTAAAAGTCCACATCTTTAAGCAAAATCAAAAATCATAAAATGGCGAATGTGTCATAATAAAGGAATTGCCTGATCTATTTAATACTTAAATGAAATCAATTGTATAGAAAACTTGACGTAAGATTTTAATAAGGAATTTGTAATATTTTTTCTTTGAAAATCAGACTAAGAACTTAAACTAATGAAGGAGGGAACGTGGCTTTGGTTCACTTTTAGATGTTCCTAAATGCTATCACTATGATTCAAACGTAATAAATGAAAACAACAGTTTCAAACTTTTATAAAATATCATGTTACAGAATGAAACTATAATTTCGTACTATCGCTGAAAAATAATTTTATTGACAATTTGATATTAAGTGTAATAATTTTAAAAAATCAAATGTTCAAATATTTTAGGAATTACATTATTGCATTGAAAGTTGTGTTAAACTGTACAAAAATAATGATCATCATCTCTTTGTGGAATGGATATTAACTCTACACCAATAATTTTAATATTCCAAACAGCAAATATCCTTCTTAATCATACTAAAATGATAATAAACACAATTACAGATTCAAATAAGTATATAAAATGAAAATGTTCATTCGAAGCAGTACAGCAAGACAAATACATAGTCAAGTACATATATTGTGTAACAAGATAGTACTTTAACATTAACAACCACAAGAATCCAGCTTTAAACAACTGCGAATAGTGAAACGCCTGCTTCTTTCATTAATATCAATTTCTTAAATCTTAATGGGAATGCTTAAATAGACAACGAAATCTTTTGAGTACTTTTAGCATTATTTGTCATTGACAACCAGACTCAAGCATGTTCATGTGAGTGTAGTCAATAATACCATGACAATCTCCAAACCATTTAGTTTCAGAATGTATTTTGGATGTTGCTACAATGACAAGTACAGTTTCAGAATCATTGCTCAATTTTCTTCTCCGCTCAAGAAAAGTCAATGCATTTTATCCAATATTTTCCCATAAGCTCTCAAAATCTGCATCGAGTAAAAATTAAAAATGTGAACACCTCAGGATTTTTTCAATATCAGTAATTCACGACCCCATCATGGTTTTATGTCTTCCTTCAACAGACAGTACAATAAAAACTGTTGAAGAATAGTGGCTTTCAAGCAAAAATTATAGGAAGTATCATCGGTCGTGCAGCAGTTTGAAATTTTCCCAGCAAAAATTACATTCAGTGCTATCGACTCTGCTGACGTTTTGGTTTCCCAGCAAAAATGACAGGCGGTACCATAAACGCTGCTGACATTTGGTGGTTTCCCAGCAAAAATGACAGACGGTGCAGTCAACTCTGCCGACGTTGTTAGTTTCCCAGCATAAATCCAGGCCAGATCACATAAAATTTATATTGCTCATCTTTTGATCACACTTCAATGTTTCACATAATCTGTTCGTAGGCGGTCTGCGAACAGTATGTTGAGTTTCGATGCAATGCCTTAGATGATTAAACCAGTCACAATATGCAATAAAAAGTGAAATGAAGCAAAATGACACAATTCTTCCTTTTTTTGTATTGTTTATCAACCACTTATGGTTTGCAGTGATATCATCTTCATCTTGTTTAAATACAGAATGCATTGAAGTCTATGACTTTCGGACGGGGGTTCTGTTCTCCTCGTCTTGAGTTAGAGGAACAGTTGCCGCAAGTTTTGTGCCTGCGGGAACAGAATTAAAAACAGGCCAGTGTCACCAACAATGCCTCAAACATTTGAAGGGTGGGATGGGGGATAAAAATTCATGCAAAATAATTAGGAAGCTAATACGATTGCAACTATGATAAAACTAAAGCCGATGTTTTCATATACTAAGTTATTTTCTTCCGATAGATGCTTTATTTTATAACAAAAAAAATATAGTTTAAACTCTTATTTTTGATAATATGAAAATATCTGATCGAGGAAGATTTAGATTATTAAAAAAGAAAAGTATTAATTTTTAAATTCCAAAGACTGAAGAATGATGACATTATACTATTAAAAAATTGTTGTAACATTTTAAGCAATGCGGTTAAAGAATTTAATTATTGGGTAAAGAAAATAAATTTAAAAAAAAATGTAATTTTATCTCCTCTCCATTAATTAAGAAAATATTTTGATTGCAAGAATTTACAGCCCATGTTATCGTTAAATTTTTATTTGAATTCAATTTTTCAATATATAGTTGAAGAATTTATAAATTAATTTTTTTTAGTGAGTTTTCTGTTAAGATAAAAATGATTTCAAATTGTTTAAATAATACATTTCAGTAATTAATTTTAAGATTAGTTTTAATATTTATAAAATTCTGAAAATGATATTGTTAAATTTATTGCCTATTATACTATGTAGGTAGTTCATTTAACTATATAAGCTTTTTTTATTTGAATTAACTGAAATGGCTAACATAATTAAAAGAAATTTAATTGTAATAATAATTATATTGAAATATGATTGTAATACTGTTTAATTGTAATAAAATTGCAATATCAAACTAGTGAATTAAATTAAACTATTTATATTTATTTCTTAATTATAAGCTGTTATGATCTTTAATAATATATACAAAAAGAACAAGAGAAAAAGAGTTTTTATAGGGTATTGAAATTCTAGTACCTATTAAATGTGAGTAGTTCACTTAATTATATAAGCTTTTTTAATCTAATTAACAGAAACTTTAATGACCATTGAAAGAAATTTAATTGCCATATAAATATCAAGTTTATGAATTAAATTAAAATGTTTCTATATGTTTCTTAATTACGATCACTTATCATCTTTAATAATTTATTTAATGCAAAAAGATGTAAGTAAAGATTTTATAGGGAATTGAAGTGATATTAAGGAAAAATACAAAAACAAGAAAGCTACTCTAAGGCGACTGACAGACACTATTAATTAAAAATAAATTTTAACTAAAATGGAATTTTTAAAGCATATTAAAGAACTGGAAAAATAATATATCTAATAAATACTGAGATTCTAAACATATAAAAATGGTCTGGCAAGTTTCTAAAGAAGTGTTCTTTTCTCTTTGCACTAAACACATTCAGATATAAATGCACAGTCATTAAAATACTATTACTTCACAGTTTGAAAAAAGGATACCACAAAGAAGAATGAATAGAAAAATAAAAATAACTCATCATAGTCAAAACTTCATGCTTAATAAATATAATAAAAAAATTTAAAATATGCAAAGAAAAAAGTAAGAATAAAAAATAGCATATTTATTTTCTCTGGCTTTATATATCATTCAATGTATGTAATTCATATTTAAAAAATTAATTAAATAGTTTTCTAGCCTTTATCGAGTATTATGTATCAATTTATTTGTAAATAATAAGCAAGCATGACATATTTCATTATTTTGGGGCAAAAATTACACTTTTATTGTTAAATTCCTTTATTTTATGTTTGTAACAAAAACATTGCTTTACTAACCACATATTTCATTAATTTTTAAACATGTAAGACAATTCTACTTTCTCAGAAAAAATAAATTACAAGAAACCTATATAATTGAAGAACGTTTCGCACTTTATATTTAGTCAACTGTACGACTAATGTAATAACTTTAACTGCTTCTCGAGATAATTTTGAAGCAAAATGCTTGACATTTTAAAGATGTGCTTTATGGAAAATTAAAGCGAACGAAGCCTTACAATCAACTCAAGGGGTAGTCGCATCTATTCCATAGATAATAATTTTATTACATATGCTTTTTAAACTCTGTACTTACAAATCAATTTAATCTTATTTTATACATAGTTTAAAAGTTTTATAAGACTTTAGCAGAATATCTTTTCTTCATACCAAATCCAACCATTGTTATCATAAACACAAATGAAATTCGAATATTATATTAAACTAGCAAGTAGTAGTTTAGTGCTATTATGAAAAAACTTAATTGATCGAAACTTGTGAAATAATATAAAAATAAGTGAAAGTAAACTATAATAAGAATGGTTATATTCTTAATGAGAAAAAAAATATATGCATTAAATTGCAAATAAGATTCTTTAAAATTTTTTATTCTAAATATAAAATTTAAATTTTTACATATTACATTTAGATCTAATTTTTAACCCATTTTCAAAATATGTCATTGTTAAAAAATATCGAGAGAATGCGCTTATTTTTACATTTGCAATCGGCTTTTTCAGAGCAATCGTTAGAATAATTCGCTAAATTAAACAACTTTTCCTTTGATATCAAACAATTCATGATGTTCGTGATTCAGGCAAACACATGTTTCTTGTTGTGATATCGTTATTGCGTGCTTAAATGAATAATTTCGTAGCTGTCTTGATAAACACAACTTAGCACGATTTCTCGAAACTCACAATGTATGCAAGAATCAGAAATTGGAAATAATTATAGCATACTTGGAAATTTTCGGTTGCAAAATAATGTGCAAAAACAGCTTATAGAATTTGATGACGTGGAAAGAAATCGAAAGAATTTTATGAGAAAATTTTGTTTATGGAATAGAAGGCCAAAATAAAATTATTTCCATAAGGAAATAACAACACTGGTTATCTTAAAAATCACATAAGGGAAAGGAGGTTAAGAGTACGCAGGGATTTTTTCCCCTGTTGGCAACAGTGCAAGCAAAAGCAAGTGTGATCATATCAACATGTGTGTTTTCAGCTATCTCAAGAGACCGCCATTATTATTTTCATCCTTGCTGTCTTTGATTTATCAGGTAATATATGATTTCGTTATGTTAGCATGTAATTTTTCTGTGAAGAAATCTTAATTTTTTTGTAAATAAAGGACTAATAATTTCTTTCAAAGTAAATATCATTATGAGATTTGTTCCCTTCCGAACAACGTGGCCACGTTAGAATTTAACTTTAGTGAATTGTACGGCCATCTATGGACGATTTAGAGAAGCAATACATCGGCGGCTAAGATACGCACAGACCAGATATGCGTACTCTTATCCGTTCTGTAATTTAAAGCAGCCATTCCAACAAAACTTTGCATTTTATTTTATCATTATTATTATTATTAAAAAATGAGACTGAGATAGTAATCTGAATAGCTGTTGTCTGGAGAAAAAGTTTCCAGTCCATAGAAATCCAAATAATGAGGGAGCAATATGACAAGGCTGCGAACAAACATATGATAATGATGATTGGATCCAGTGTAGATTATGTAAGGAGTGGTGGCATGGGGAATGTTCCAGTTACGAAGGCAGTGGAGCATTTGTATGCGACTACTGCTAAATTTTCAGGGTGCGTACTCTTGGCCTCACGGCGTGCGTACTCTTACCCGCCATGTCGGGTAAGAGTACGCATTTGGCATTTTTTTTCTTGCGTTTCGTAATATATATATATTTTTTAAAGCTAAAATTTTAATTTTTTGTACCCTTCTTCCTAAGTTAATAAATATGATTCAGTATATTTTCGAGGCTCTGACTTTTCAATTCTCATTTTTATAACGAAAAATCCACTAGGTGCGTACTCTTACCCTCCTTTCCCTTATGCTTCTTTCAGGCGGAAAAAATGTGGGTAAAATGACGCAGAAAAAAATTTAAATTTCGGATAATTATAGAAAACCATATATCTCTACATTCCCTAGCAACTTTAAT
>BGPR01000564.1:210045-241478 GCA_013235015.1 Araneus ventricosus | reverse complement strand
TTTGCATCTATAAATGCAAAGTTTCCGAAATTCAGGATATAAATGAAAAGAAATTTTTATGTGAAAACTTCATATCTATAGCAAGGGTATTGTGGCAGATGAAAGTATAAAATGCCACAATGCTTATGAAATCGGAGTATATTGTTTGTCAAAAACTGGTGGTAATAATTTTGCCGATGTTTCATTTAAACGGAAAAACTGCGTAATGCCTATTCGTGGTTTCACTTCCACGGTGAAAGTTCATGATGAATTAATTCCTGTGAATCCTGACACAATATTCAGAAGAATCTCTCTCGTAAAAAAAGTTTTGATAAAAGTGCTTTGGAAATAGAAAAAGGGTCACAATGTGGTGTGGTTGTTGGTGAGATTTCGACCTCTTAATTATAATGACAGCATCCACTAATTCCAAAAACATTTTCTTCTTCACAAAATGTCGGCTTACCCTCTCCTGGTATTTCCAAACTCGAACATTGTCACTTAAATTAAAGTGGTTGAAAAACATTCTCACGAACAACTTATCAAGAACCCGACTTCGACTCCTAATGCATTTCATATGTGATGAGAACAATCTCATTGTAGAGGATAATAATTCAGCATTCATCCACCAGACTGACACACACTTCCAGCTACTTATGTTTTTTTCCCCTCTACGTATTTTTTTCTATTTTGTATTGTTTTCTATGTTGTTCTGTCCAGTGTATGTTTCTTTTTCTTTTTTATTTGTTTTTGTACCTGTTGCTTGTTTTTGTACTTTCTCAAAAAATAAAATTCACCTCCATCCATCCAAACCGGAAAGCAGCCAAATGGCTCTAAACACGGGGATGCAGGTGGTGCAATGTAATGTAAAAGCCCCGCAGAGGTAAGGCAGAAGATGCTTTTTACTATGCAGCAACCCTGAACATTGTTCCGCACATAAGGGACAATATTTTGTTTCTTCATGCGTTCAGCGGTTGCGATACCACATCTGCTATATTCAGGCAGGGGAAGAAGATATTTATCAATGTGTTCTGATCAGCACTGATCTGCAACAAGTTGTGAACATTTTCCATGATGAAAATGCAAGCCCGGATGACATAGATGAAGCGGGTCAGAAAGTTTTGATAACCCTGTATTGGGGGAAAGACCAGCGAAGAAACATTGGATCTCTGAGATTTAAACTTTTTCAAAAATCACCAGTAAAAAAATTTCAATTTAGGGTATATTCCTCCTACTACAGCCGCTGCACGTGAACACCCTCTCCGTGCATATCTACAGGTTCAACTTTGGAGTAGATTTACCAAAAAAACTTTAGATTGGGGTTGGAAAGAAAGCAAACATGGATTGTTCTCGGTCACCACCCACAAGAAACCAGCTCCTCCAGCCCTTCTCTCAATGATATCATGCAAGTGTGCAAAAGGGGGTAATTTGACTTTCACCTGTAGGAAATCTGGCATTAAATGCTCTACAATTTGCAATCACTGCAAAGGGCAAGGGTGTACCAATTCTCCAGAAGATGATAACATCATTACAAATCCAGCTGAAAAAGAGACTGAAATAGATATCAGAATGGAGGATATAATTTCAGAAGTTGACTTGGAGGAAGAATGCCAAACATTGCAAGTGGAGGACAGAAACAGTAAGCAAACCGACATTAATGATTATGATTCACCTTCAACATGCAAAAAATTCAAATTGATCTAAAACTTTTTCATCTATTTAATGTCACTTCAATTATACGTAATAAAATTATAAGTGTTAAAATTAAAGTCGTTGTTTTCCATTACGCTCGCAGCCATTGCTGAAATTTTCGTGTGATGTTTTCCTTTGTTAAATCATAATAACAGTGGTTTTTCCAATATATACTAAATAAAGCCTTGAATTATAAAAGCCTCCTGAACAAATTTAAAATGGTATATAAAAACAGGAGGCAGTCTGAACCGAAAACAGGGTGAGCATCTAACAGCTTACCAGCTCGCACTGCGGACAACACTCCAAAGAGAGTTTCCAAAGGCGTTCGCACTCCAAAGACGATCGCAGTCGATCAACACACGTTCAAAGTCCAAAGACGATTCAACATGTTCCAAGTCGATCAAACAATCTGTCTTGTGATCCGAGCACGGCTCTATTTATAGTCTCCCCGACAGGCCGTGACGTGACATGGAAACATCTGGATAAATCCGGATCTCGTCCTAATATCGAGAAAATTCTAGTGTTTTTGAGGTCCTTGATTTTGTCGCCATGTCGGGGTTCGTTGGTCTCCATTCCCCGATAGGTAGTAAGAACCTCTGTAAATGTCTCTTTCCAACCATAAGACTAACACTGCTGGGAAGCGACATTCTATATTCGTAACAATATGTAGCATTAGTTACCATATATTTGGCGCAGTATGATCTGATCTGGTACTTACGCCATAAATCTTTATATAGCACACTAAACCGAAACAAAACAAATAAGACCATATATAAAACGGCCAATGTCATTCATGTTGAATGAAAATATTATTAGAAACATTTATATTTATAAAAATTTAATAATTATAACATAATTATTACATTTATGAGCCTATGTAATGTCACTCTATACAGCAAAAATATTTTACAAATATTTATGTACTTCAAAGTTACCACGGTTTTAAGAAATACACGTTTTAATAATTGTGGAAATTTGAGAAAAATACCACGACTTGCAGCGAATTCAAACTGCCTAAACTAAATACATAATTTTTAAATTTTGAGATGGCGTAAAAATAATTATTTTTCACATAAAATTTTCCAAAGTCATCGTTGGAGCTCAAAAGTACGAAATCTAGCTACAACAGTGACAAACAGTTAAGAGAAAACATAATCGTCTCTATTGTTAGAAAATTTTTATGAATAACAATAGGAAACTCCTACACGCATGTCACACAGTCACAATCATATTCGATCACAAGTTATAAGTGGAATTCTTATTTATGTGGACGTATATGAGAAAGGAAGAAGTTGATGGGAGAACACTTCTAATTTTTTATGGTTCATATCGTGGCATTCTAATAAAAGAGATTGAAACAAGAGGGCTAGTATTTTCTCAAAATTTGGCAAGACACTTGCATGAACTCGAAATTAAGGTTTCTGATGTATATTACCACATACTCGACGTTGCATCTGCCTTCAAACTTCGACAGCCCTCTCATTCAAGACGGTAATGGATGTCTTCAATACCCTGGCTCCTCAGAAACTAAAGATGATCCACGGCCATCTGTTACAGAAACGCGAACCGTAGCCGAAGCTGGATTTCTTATTTCACCGTAACTTTCTCTCTTTTCATCTTTTTACATAGAAGGAATTTGTCAGGGATCCAAAATGAGGTTTTCCTTTTGAAAAGTATAATTAAAATGTATGAGAAAAGAGATTTTTCATCCCCTATCGAGGTATGGGATGTCAGATTTTTAATTAAAATGAAAGAGAGAAACTGGAGAGCTTTTTTTTCCCTTCTAAATATTTCATTGAACGGCTATTTGCAATGGTGGAAGGAATTATTTCTGATTTGCGATGATTTCGTACGGTGCTAATGAATTGAGTATCCAATAAATTGAAAAAGTTGGGGATGAAAGAAAAAAAACTCGAACTGGCGTCAGGGAAAAGAACCCCGTTCAAATATTAGCTTCGGGTTGAATGTGAATGTCATAATGATAAGATAATTAGAGTCAGTGACAACTCAAGTTGACAGAATGGCGAAAACTACAAGGTATATCACTGCACCCAGCTAAATAGTCTAAAATATAAGCCTGAATTATTTGCCCATGATTCGGTTGTAGGTAGTTTTCGGTCAATTTCAGTTATAAGCGACTTTTGGTAATCAAAAGACGTTTAATTTCATGGAATTCTTTCTATAACTCTGAGAAGCATGTAAATACTATTACGTCATTTGCCAATGATTCGGTTGTAGGTAGCTTTCGGTCAATTTCAGTTGTGGCTTTAGATAGTCAAAAGCTATTTGATTTCTTGGAACTCTTTAAATAACTCTGAAATACAGAAACATTATCAAGTCGTTTACCCATCATTCGGTAATATTCTCAATCCTTAACAATGCGCAAAGCTGACATACAAGTAACCAGCTAAAAATATCAAAATCGGATAAGTTGGATTAAAAGAAGGACAATAGACCTAGTTGCATGATTTGAAAAGGAAGAGGAAAATTTCTATTAAATCATAATAAATGGTTTTAGTTCAACATGAATGTTGCTTAAAATATTGAGAAAATTAGATGGTTTTGCCCAGGACATGTTCCGTTATAAAATATTAACTTTTATAATATGACCAAATCCTTGTAAAACGCAGAACTAAAATTCATGTAACGAATTGATTAAACATGATTAAAAATCTTGTAGAAAAAGCGTGAATTACTTGCTTAAATTATCAGCACACCACTAAAATATTAAAAAGTACAATTTGAATAAATGCTGTTTAATTAAGAGACAAACTAAGTAGTCTTTTGCTCAGTATATTTTCTATCACCAGGCACTCAAATCTTCAGTAGCATGCACAATAAATAGGTAAATAATGAACAAAAAATTAAATAATTACAATAGACAGTAACAATACGCTAATCACTTAAGTATTTTCAATTGGAAAAATAAAAATAATCATAAAAATGGTAAAAATAAGTACATATAATGAAGTAGTAAGGAAAATCATAAATGATATAAAAACATATAAAAAGTCTATACATGTAAATGATAGAATTTGATTTACAGGTGGAGTTGGGGTAGATTGATAGGCGGGAACATTGCTACAGTACACAAATTTGGATGGTTGGAATGGCTCAAGATGTTCACATCCCCTCATATATATGCCACTGTAACCCTTAGAACATGGTATATTTTTCGGCCATGTTAAGTCAAAAGTAAATATACAAACGAATCAAACCGCTAATATTCAAGTCTAACTAAATTTTACTCTAAGTATGTGTTGTGTGATTTCTTTAACTAATTACGTTTTCCTGCCGGAGAATCTACTCCAAAGGTAAGAAAAAACATTTATTTTTCTGAACTATATTAAGTTTTGAGGTTTTTTAGCGTTGATTTTGCGTGACCACAAGTTTTAAGTAAAAAGTTTCTTGGGGCATATTGATACAGTCTACTCCGTTGCACATTGATACGTATCTTCTGTGTGTATCAATGCGCATTAACAGTAACTACTTTGCAAAATCGTCTTCCGAAATGGAAAAAACTTAAAATTAACTATTTAAGAGAAACACGCAATTAAGTATTTGTTTAAACAATGAACGATTTGAATTTCATTGAAAAAATGAAAAGTATTGTTGTAAATTAAGTTTAAAATATTTGTTATTAATTTATTAAAATTCGAAAAAAAATGTACGGAAACTTAATTAATATCATTGAAAAGATAATTTTTTGTAGTTTCAGATGGTGTGAAAATTATTTTTGTGCTATATTATTTCGTAAGTCATCAAGGAAGAACGCGAATATTGCTCTTAATTTTTAATTAATTAAAATTTCCGAAAACTGTTTCGAGGCTCGCATTCCCTTCCTCCAAAGTATTTGTACACACACACATACACACACACACACACATGCACGCACACTTTCCTTTATTATTTGTAGAGAGGAATTATTTTCTGAGGCATTATTGTTTCAATTTTCCAGACTCATTAAAAATATTGCATTTTGATTAAAATAAAAGGCTGTTACTTTCATAAACTTCTAAATATTGATTTGGAATATATAGTTTATTGATAAAAAACATTTTGTTTTGATTCCAGACATATTAACCATCATTATTTTTTATATTCCCGTGTGTGTGTACCCCTAGCATGGGGCAGATTGATACAAATTTGTTTTTAGGAAAAAAGTGTAATAAAGATTTTATTATTTCATTTATTACCAAAACTCGACTGAAATCCTATATTAGATTAACAAATGTATAAATTTAGTACATTAGTTCTAATTATTACCGTTGGTAAAATCATTTTTTAGCTTTCCAAAACAAGTGTATCAATGTCCCCGCATTCTCTCTACATGATAAAAGTGAAACACAGTATAATAATGCATTCGAAAATAAATGGCAAACATAACTTCAAACAAGCATTATGAACGATGAAAAAGTATTCGAATATATTTTTAACAAATTATAAAACATATTGTACAAAGTAGACAATCATAAACAAATAAGATAAAAGACATAAACCATCAAACAAAATAATAGGAACACAAATAATAAAATTAAGTACACAGTTGGGTAACCACATGCAAGCATAGCCTTTGTAAACACACTGATGACGATAAAAAAAATAGCGGGTTTTATTTAAGTTAAACAAAATATTCTTAGAGTATAAAAATATAATTTCTTATACACAATAACAGTCATAAATATATGCATAAAATATAAACCAAATTCTTACAAGCATTGAACAATAATACTCTCAGGAATTTTTAAAGAATAAATATCAGATACCTGATCTCAACAAGCAAAAACATTAACAAAGAAAACATTTAATTTTTTTCTATTAACAACATGAAATTGAAACCCGTTAAACCCTATAGTTTTATGGATGTGTTGGCTAGCTCATTGTGAAAGAACTGGTTAAGATAGTTTATAGTCACTTTCCAACAGGAACTATAAAATGGCGTAATTTAGCCAAAACTGATTCTTCCAAAACTAAAATCCATTCAGCCAACCAACAAGGAACAAGAAAGATATGCTATTGGTAAAATATTCATATAAGAAGCAACAAGATCGATCTTGGTGCAGCAATGTTGGTTTCATTCGAATCTATCATAAGTACATAAAATAGTTGTAACTTCGTAAGTAGATGTGATAGGAAATATTCGTAACGAAAAAGTTTGATGTATATTTTATTTTAGGAGGAACTATTTTTATGAATTTGGCTTAAAAAGTCATTATTATTCAAGAACATTGTTACCCAAAACACTAGATTACTGGATGAGAAAATAAAATGTGTTCTTTGGCTGGTTGAAATAATATATACCGCCGATTTCTGAAATAATTCAGAACCTGGAACAAAACTGGATGAAAAAGTTTCAAGAGCCAAAGCTATTGGTAAGAAGTCATTCTGAAAAATAACAAGCTTTAAATTTTAGTTCATACAAATTTTTAAGCCAAAGCAAAGTAAAAAAAACAACCATTTTCTACTTTTTTTCTATCACAACAATCCAATAAAAGTTGCAACTATTTCGAATAGAGAAAGAATTTTATGGACAACCTATAGTGCCATTTACTAAATCGAAAATGCGTTCTAAAATTCGAAAACAGATGTATAAAATTAGCATAGAAGTAGATGGATACAGAAGTATTCATCGATCACTAATTCTATCCTTGCCAATAATTCTAACGAAATTCATTCTGTCATCAATTCTTTTCGTGCAAACGATTCTATAGTTTAGCAACGGATTCGGAAACCCTACGCGCTTTCGCACATGCGCTGGGCGGAGTTATTTTCATCAAAATAGGGGGAAAGTGAAGAATGGAAAGGAGATGTTCACATTTTACTGAGCGTGATCTAACAAAGAACTCCGGAAAACGCGCTCATATGACTCATAGCCTGACACCCCTTTCCGGTGTAAAATCGTCCAAAAGTGGTAGTCTCGGAATCCGTTGCTTAATAGAACTGAATTTGCTTGAAATCATATGTCAGTCAAATAAATCAATTCTGGAATTCTTGTTGATTCTTGTCCACTTTCATCCTCTGGCTTACAAACAGAGTAGACGCAACAGGGCTGGGAGAAGGAAAAAAACAAACATGATGGGACACTTCAGGGCTTGCAAATAGCTGAATCAAGCGTTACTCAATAATGCTGCATTTTATTGAAACGAAATAGTAAATGATGAATTTTATGGTCATATTACATAAACTTAATGCATGAAATAAACCCCCAAGACAGTGATTTGATAATTCAAATTATTCAATTGCGATGCCTGCATAATAAAAATAATATGTATATGTACCACAATTCATACACATACTAAAATGTTGACTGAAGCTATTTAATACGATGCTATAATATTAGGTTTGTATCTACTAAAGAAACAACGAAGTATTTATTCCAAACAACACGACTAAATTAGAATGAGGAAGTGAATTGCTTAATCGGAACAAAAAAATTTTGATTTCGCCTGCGGAAGAAACCTAGAAAGTTAACACTCCACAATTTCGCATTCGGAAACATCCTGTCTTCTATTTTTTTTTACTTTGGAAGACTTACTCTTCTCTTTGCTCATATGAAAATTAAATGTAAAACAGTTTTTAAATACTCACTTGCATTAGTGTAATGAAAGTTTATTTTTTAATTTAATTAATTTCAACTACTTTTTAGCCTTTAATTCATTCATTATAAATATGGACACTTGAAATTAATTTTTCTCAAATTCTTTATTAGCTACTGGTATGCTAACAGAATTTGATTTAATTAACTTTTTAACTGATAACTTTGCTCTTGAATATATTAAAATAGAGTACAGTCATGAGGAACACACAAGAGTACACAATTTCAAAATTCTGGCACATCAGGAAGTAAGTGAAAAACCGATCTCAAAATTCCACCTTTACAAGCATGAAACAAGTCACATTAAATGAAAAAAGTGTTTAAAAGCTTTAAGTTCCTTTTCAAAAAGAGCTCATTTTAGTAGTTTTCAGGTTAATTGACTGATCTTAACATCGTAGGATCTATATCGAGAATTGGTAACACTCTGTTTGATAACCGGCAATGCATAAAATTTCAATTAAGATATGAACTTTCTATATTTATCTTTTCAATTATTAACTACCTATTCATCTATTGCTCATAAATAGATCATTTATTTATTAATTGATTTTATGAAACATAAAAATGGCATATTAAAAGATCTGCAGATCACAACACAGAATCGGCATGGCGACGGGGTTTTCGTTTAGTTATACGACACCCTGCTTTGAAGCAACACGAGGGCTATTTTGGGACGAACCTCGCCATTTCGAACCGTGGTCAGATGTCAAGACATGAGCCGGTACTATCCCCTAAAAATGTCTGTGCCACACCAGCGGAAGGAGACGTAGAAACCAAAACCAAAGGTGTATATTGTTTAGCAACGGATTTGGAAACCCTCCGCTATTTTGCGCATGCGCCGAGTGGAGTTATTTTCATCAAAATAGGGGGAAGTGAAGAATGGAAGGGTGGTGTTTACATTTTACTGAACGTGATCTAACAAAGAACTCCGGAAATGCGCTCATATGACTCATTGCCTGACACCCCTTTCCGATGTAAAATCGTCTAAAAGTGGTAGTCCCGGAATCCGTTGCTGAACAATATGATATGTGACTGTTGTATGTTGTCACAAAATTCCACATGTCGCTGTTGGTTCCAGGTATTACATAAAAATTTTGTATGTTTTGCTGCCTTTGGTTTTTCACATACGATGTTTTGATACAAGAAAGAACGGTACATTTTGCTAAAGATAGTTCCGAGTTCCACAAATTACAGCATTGTATTCATCAGAACAATCTATTCCAATAGAAAGAAAATTGTGGATTCATTTCAATAGTTACTAATAAACAATAAGACAATTCCGTTAGTTTAAACACTTGAAGAAAAGATACAATTAAAATTAAACAGACAGCGAGTAATTTGCTATCAGCATCCGTATCAGGTCAAAAACATACAGGTGATATATTTTCAATATTTTAATAAATTTGAAGAAATTCTAGAAATCAATTCGCATTATTTGAATCAAAACGAGTATTATTCAGAGCAGATTTAAATTAAACTGCACTGAAAAATACTCAAAATTTAGTTTTTCGACAATCGAATATTATTAATATTCATTTGAATTTAATTTTGAATACCGTTCTATTATTAGAAAGTAATAAGAGGCACAGATGCCCAAAGATTGAAATATAAAATAATAATTTTGTGTCTGAATCATTTTCTCAAACTCTGAGAAATACAAAATATTCGGAAGTCAATAACACCGACAGTAACATTCATAACATATTTTTAAATTATTGTTATGTTACAATAAAATTGATTCAGAGAAATTTCAGTCTTTTAAATTTTACTTCATATTCAACTTCATTATATATCTGCCATCCTTTTCACTAATGAACCGCATTGCATAACATAAATGTTTTATAGTTTAATATTAGTTAAGGAGGAATTTCTAGATCTATAAAGGATATAGCCGATGCGTATTTATTTAAATTAAAATGAGACGAAATTATATCCAATTAGAAGTATAAGAATTTTAGAAAATACCGATTTGTAAATAATTTACAGAACAATTTTGTATATGCTTTGCGGGCAAATATGGAGGCCCATTTCTGATAAGATAAACGTTAATTTAAGGAATATCCGATTGACTAGCTTCATCAAATCGAAAGAAGAACATATCTATTAAACTTTATACTCGATTTTAAATGAAATTTTAGAAATAACAGCGATTTTAAAAACCAGATTAAATTGCATTCGTTTAAACACTATAATTATTTAAAGGAAACTTTTTTAGATTTTCCCATTATACTTACATTAATTTATGTTGTTTAGCATTCTCTCTCGACCTACTGTCCGTTTTCAGACACGGAAACCCTCCGCGCTTTTGCGCATGCGCAAGTGGGCTTTGATTGCGCCAAGATAAGGGTGAGATGACAGATGGAGGAGCAAATGTTTACATTTTAAACCGAATATTCGATACAAAACCGATCATTTCGAATTAAAACAAAACGGTATGACTCAAAACGAAAATGAATATCAATGTCGGAAATGAACAACTAAAAGAAAAACGCGCCTGACAAAGAACCGAGGAAATGTGCTCTTCTTAGTCAATGGGTATCACCCCTCTGCGGAGTAAAATCGTCCAAAAATGGTAGTCGCAATTTTTTAAAACGAATAGTAGCATACGCGTGATATATAACGCGTTTCCTGTTGATAAAATTGTACTCATCAATTTAAAGCCCATGGGGGAGTTAACTTGTTTAATAATTTCGTTTTAGAAAATTCGTGAGAACATGAAATTATGCTGTAGGATACTAGAAATGGAAATATCTATCCTGAGCTGTGTACTACTTATCATGATTGAACATATTATTCCGGATCAGCAATCAATTTTATCAACGAAAAATGTTAGAATAATGAAATATTACATATATGGTAGTAATTGAACTGTTAGAACAAAATACAACTCGTATAGAGAATGAAGAAAGTGAAATCCGTTACACCAAAATGTGTAGGATTTATTAATTGAAACCGTTTTAAAGTGTTAGCTAATTTTGGCATTCTTATACAAACTATTTTACAAATATATTGCGAAAGAAGTAACGGAGTAACAATTTTTATTTTTGAAATATAAGTTACGGAGTAACTCATATATCTTACTCTATCTTCTCTCTAAATATCTTCTAAGATTCGAAAATTTTTGAAATTAGCAAAGATATTTACAATAATATAAACAATATTAAAATAAAATGTAGGCATTAAAAAATATATGACATACTATAAAAATTGGCTTTCTTTTAATTGCATTTCTTTATTTCAGTCTTTCAGTAAATTTTCTACGTATTTCCTCGATTTAAATCTCGATCAATTTGAAAAGAATTTATGAGCGCAGCAATAGGAAACTATAGCTTTTCTCAAATAGTACTTCAACTTATAAGCGAAAAAAATTGCTATTTAAAGGAAAGAAATGAACGCATTTTATGTATAATATTCCAAGCATAGGAGGATTTGTTTGCAAGACAGATTCCATTAAATGCGTATAAAAGACATATCTTCAAACGATTACTAAGATATGCTGCAAGAAAGAAGAAACAGCATATTTATAAAGCGGTTTTAAATAAAAAAAAATAACCGAAATTTGAGTCAATTTTCTGATAGATTTAAAGGTTTTCTTTGAGTTTAATAGAAGTACAGTAGAAATTAGTGATATTTAGATTATGATAAAAAAAATAATAAATTATGTGTTGAAATCAGTACCAAATAAGAAATCCTCCACACATTTGGTATCTTACTTTATTTTAACCTTTAACAATTGAAATTCAGACGATCTACAAAAACTAAAATTAATCTGGATTTATTTGAAATGTTTCTGGAAACAAACAAAAGTACACAAATCATCTGAGTAAAAGAAGAACAGACTTTTCCCTGTTTTATTTGATGTAGTGCATGCGTAGGTGTGTAATCAATGTAATTGGAATTTCAGAGAAATTCCCAAATCGTGGACTGGATCCAATTATTCGATTCGAAGACAAAATTCAAACGTTTTTATTTCCAAAACATTTTCATTGTTGCTTAAAAAATATTTATTTTAATCAAAAATACTATTTCTATGCTCACAGAGCAGCAAAGGTGATTTCTATTGCCATACATTATAATTTTAATTTCAATTTGGTAGCTGCGGTTCTGGGTTTGTGTAGATTCAATGTTTACTTATAACAAGCGATATTTCTATTGGTTAAAAATATATACATATTTCATTGTTTTAAATAATTTCATAACTTTAATAAGCATTTCGAATTAATTTTCTTAATTAAATTTTGTTGAAAGCTTTTCATTGTTCTTTTCCCCAAACTTTAACATAAATTTTAAAAAAATCAAAAGAAAAAAATAAGTGAAACGAATGCAACTGAAACCATAATATACCTGAAATAAAAATCAAACTGACTGACATGCAAAAAAACTTCTATAAAGCCAAAACTTTGAAATACTCACGATTGAAGCACATCCTTTCCGCTTTGAGAAGATAAAGAATGACAAGAGTGATGATGAGAAGGAGGATGATGCAACCAACCACGATGCCTATCACAACCGACATCGCTACTGGCTCTGAAAAAGAAAATAATTCTCAATTAAATACTAATAGTGACTACAATTATTTAACAACGCCAAGATAATACGAATTAGTCACAAAATTATATTTGATTTTACTTGTTCGACTAAAGCGTATATCACACTACAGCTTATGGCGGTCTGTTTCCGTGGGCACGAGGATAATGCCACTCGCCAGAAAAGTTTGTAGCACAGACAAGATGACTGAAATCGTGGACTGTATTCAACCGGCTTGAAAATGCACACGATGGTGACGGAAAATCGTCAGCAGCGAAAATTCAAACCAATCCGGGTGTGACTTTGACGGTGACGTAGTTCGCCTTCCACGATACCGAAATCCTGTCTGACCGGTTGTCTCAATACGTCACATGCTACAAACCGTTTTGGAAAGTGGCATTACCCTCGTGCCCACGGAAACATACCACGATAAGCTGTCCGTGTGATATACACTTAACATTCCATTTTGAAGTTGCACAAGCAGCCCACCAGTGGCCTAGTGGGTTTGATCATAGCATAACTGAGGGATATGATTGTGAGGAAGAACGGTATGGTTTCAATTCTCCGGTAGTGCTCTTACACCAGCATAATTCAAAACTTAATTGATCGATATACGCTAAGGAACAGATTGTTCGCTGCGGTTGCTGGATTCAGGATGAATTTTCTGATTTTCCTCTAAGCGAAACGAAAATGTAGGTCACCTTCACCTGAAAGTCCGCCAGTAATTCAACTTAATATGCTAAAGCTATGTCAAACTCCTACCTCAGGTGCTCAAAGATCGCTTTGATCATCAAAAGATGTCACACTTTCCCTTTATCACGAATCCTTGACTAGATATACTAAGTCAAGTAAGATTTAAAACCAGCACAAGCTACACATGTGCGATTTTGAGACGTTCTTCTAAATATTTAGTTGTGTTCAATGACGAAGATTACATCTGATCCGTCATGTACTCTCCAAGCTCTATCACTAATGTCAGGGAGTTTGACTTCCGACGGCAGCTTTAACACACACTCTGGATTTTCGGTGAAAAATGCTTTAGGATGACACAGACAGGATTCTAAATATTTTAAGCATCATTAATGTGTTGGGAAAGGTTTGAGTACAGAAGCACATCACTGATTTCATACTTAACTACATAAGTAGTTCACACATTAATACATAATATAAGAACTTTGTACGTTAATAATACAAGGACAATCGACTAATATTAGTGTTTTTCGTTCTATAAAGTATTTTGTTCCTAGTGCTTGCTTAAAAAAGGAAAAATCTCTTGCATATAAACTAGGTTTTGCAACAAATCGAACTGTAAATCTGAAACAGGTGGAGTTTTATAAATTATTGGAAAGTCATTTTCTGATTTTCAGCAGAATCATAATGATATTTCTTTAATTATTATGTTTTAACAAGATAATACAAATTGTTTAACATTTTATTATTAAACATTTTAATACGTCTATCTGGTAAATAAATAATGAAAATGCTATCAATATAAATCATTAAAATATATTAAACAGCAGCGTAAAGAGAAAAAAACACTAATCCAATTACAGATTATATTGTTTAAAACATAAGTCAAAGAATAATTAATAATAATCGAAATAAATTCATTAAAATTAAAAATAAATAAAAAAAATGTGGATAGGGAACGGAATTCCTAATGTGATTGTATAGAGAAGTAAACACTTAATAAACACAATCTAAATGATAAAGTAAATATAATAGTTTATATGAAATTATTGCGATTGCATGATGATTGATGAATTTCTGAATGTAAATTCACAAATCAATCAAAAATGCGTACGGAAAAACAGGATTTCTTATGTGATTGTACATAGAAGCAAGCACGGCATTTATTTTAATATACAGATCGAAAATGTACAAAATGCAAGTCAAATGAGAAATTATGTAATAATAAATTAAATAAATCTGTTAAAATTACAAATGAAACAAATATTCGCATGGAAAAAGGGATTCCTACATGACTGCAGAGAGAAAAAAAACACTACATTTATTTTATTACACAACATTAAAATGCACGTCAAATGATCAAAATAATAATAATAATAAAGGAAATAAACCCGTTAAAATTAAATCCAAATCAATCAAAAATGCACTAGGAAAACGAGATTCCTTACGTGAATGTAGACACCTTACTTCCTTCGCGCCCAAACACAGAAGTTGCTTAGTGAAACATTGTTGAAATTTTAAGTCTTTTTAAAGACACCGGCATTTTTTACTTAACATTATTAACCACATCGCTTGCCATGCGCACGTGAAACCGATAAACCTATCAGCAGAAGAGAATAATAGTCACACACGTGCTATTCGACGAGATCAAAGAAGAGACAAAAAGGAAATTTTGGAGGTCAAGTATTGTGATCTGCCCCGTCGTCTGGTGTAGACTCATGCGGAAGAAAGGACAGGGAGGTCAATTAGAATGCTCTGAGGGTCCTTATGAATACGAAGTAAAGGTCTGCTGATCGCTGAATAAATACCTTATTGATTTCTTGTAATGAAACGGCAGAGAAAAAGGGCCTACTTCCATTCTTGGACAATACATCACAACCGTAACATATAAACAGTTGTATCTAAAAAAACATTTTCTTTGTTTCAACGTTAACATAACGACTGTAACAGCAGTTTTAAGCTACAAAACATAGTTTTTATCAATTTCTAGCATATCTGGCAAATACTTGAACTCTCTTTTGCCAAGCAACGTAAAAATCGCATTTCACTTAATTCAAATAATTTGCTGAGTTACGTTAATATATGATAAGTAAAATTTATTATATTATACTAATATAGCGTTGCATATAAATAAAAATTCGCTTCGTAGCAAAAATATTTTGAACTATTATCAAGCGCTGTATATAAATAGCGATTAAAAATAATTCGACGTTGGGAGGTTAAATTATCTGATATATTAATTTTAATTAAACATTTTAACAAACAATACCAAACTTTCCATAAATCAAAACTGGTTTTAATTTGTTGAGACTGATGTCTGCATAACGTCGTTTGTTTTGACCATCAAGAGGAGCTATGAAGCATATTTTAAAAGTAATTGTATTTAAGAGTATGGGATAGAAGGTAAATCAATAAAAATGCTTCAGTAATGTAGAGTTCAAAAATTTAATTTAAGTGTTAATCTAAGAACTAAGTGTTGTATGTATTGTAAGAATAGAAAGAGAATGCGTCCTTAATGTAATAGTTAAATTCTAATGAAGAACGTTGCCTACGAAAAGATAACTTAAAAAATAAATAAATAAAACAGCAAAACAATTGTTTGATACCTTATGAACATGAACTGCGAGAGGCGCAATGGATTTCTAACTTAAATTTACGAGGCACGCTTTACGTATGACACCATCAAAAATTCACACAGTGCTTATATCATTGTTAATAGGTGACAGAATAACAATTCCGCAGAAAATGATTTTAATTCTCAAGAGGTTGGTTGGTTGTGTTTGATTTCATGGCGCAAGAGCCATCAATATGCAAATCCAATGGGTGACCACTAAAGGGAGAATGTTTCTTACGCCCCACGCAAATTTTCATGGTGGTTCAGGTCCCGACGGCACCACCCACCACGGAGCCCAACAACGGAAGGCAGCCATCGGCTCTCGACATTCCCAGCCTCGGCATTTAACTTGGTGCTAGCCGGGGCCTATACGCTCAGAGTCGCCTCCAGGAACGTCGACCACCCTTAACGCCAAGCCCCAGAGAATGAGCCTTTCGCTTGATCCATAGCATACTAACAAGTGGTTAGGATACCAGCCAAATTGATACGCCGGGGACCACAGTATACTATCCGTCTAATGGGTCGCCACGCACGGTCAACACGTGGGGTGTTCGTCTGTCCATGAGAAGCAAGAAGCAGAGTGGAGACCTTCTCATGGAGAGCTCCCTCGCTTGCGGTCGAGGGATGGAAAGGATCAGCAGAAAGAAGAAGGCGTAGATAAGGGTAAACATGAAAAGAGAAAGATCCCTGGGTACCTCGGGATTGGGACACCCGTACTCACCTAAAGAAGGCGGCTAATTCTCAAGAGGAAAGTGATGGTTAAAAGAAAACGCCTCGGAAATATCATGAATAAACTTTATGAAATCTTATTTGATAATATAAAACGCAGATATTTTTTATTATTAAACAGTTGTTAATGAACATCAGACGCCCTTAAAATCAAAATAATGAGTTACTCTAAAATCCAAAACCATAAAAGAAACAGAAAAAGTACCTGAAAACGCATTCATTCATATAATAACGTCTTTCATAAACAAACTTTGTCAAAATCTTAAATCTAGCGAACTAAAGTTTGAACGGTTCAAGTCAGCTTTAACTAACACCTTGCGATCGACTTCAGCGATGAAGTGCATGAGTTTATGCCAAATGGCAATGTTCCAAAGTTTTGTCGGCTTTTCGGCTTACTGTTCTAAATTCTAGCTATAAGTGAGATAAATGCTAAACAGAGGTAATCCTATCAAATCTAACTCTATTGCAACTTCAAAAGATATTCAATATATTCTAGAAGCGGCTAGCATTTAACGTTATTAGAGTTGCAATGCATAATCCGAACAACCGTATTAAGTGTGATGGTAAATATTTCTCAATGCACATGAGAATGAATGCACTCGGATTGGTTTGAAATTATGTTACAATGGAGTAGACTGTTTGCTATGGTTGATTTAGATGGAATTTGAAAATGACAATCACGTTTGTTTACTGAATTTGAAAAATGAAAATCATGATGGTGGCAGTAAAAATTTCGCTTTCAGTAATTTTCCTAAAAAGGTAAAATTGCGAATTTAAATTCGTTTAGTCTTGAAATTTGTGAGAAAAATTTTATGATTTAGAACAGCATGATGTTTACAATGAGAATAATTACACGACGATTTATCTGGTTATAAATTAGTTTTTTCAGAAAACTAATTGGTGTTGTTCATCTAAAGAAAAAAGGAAATGTTGCTATGGTTATAACGAGATTGTTGAAAACACAACAGATAAATCATATAATGAAGCACTTATAAACTTTGGTTATAGCGTTAACTAACTACTGATTTAGGAATGCCATGTCTTCACAAAGCGATAAGCCAAATTTAATCACTGGTATGATATTGCTGGTAATGAAAAAAAGTTAATGTTGAAAAATAACTATAAAGATCAAAATTAAATCTAATTAACATGATATTTTGATCTATAAAATATTATTTTAAAATAATAAGAAATGCAGAATTTTTTTACATAATTTATGCAAATAAACACTATGAAGAAAACTACGAACTTCGTAAATGGAAAAAAAATATGATTATTGAATTCGCCAATTAAAGAGAAAAATACCAAAGGAAGTGTAAATTTATAACATAGTCTAAGATTTTCATAGCATGAAATAATAAATATAACAATGCAACACAATTATTCAAATTATGAAGTATTTTTATGCATAATATTTTAATTTAGTTTCATTGCATAATAAAACATTTATATTTCGCACAAAGGTTACATTCAAGAAACTTCGGGGATTTAAAAAATGTCTATTTAATTAATAATTTATTAATAATTACTATTTACATAGATAAAACTGTTAAGAACTGAACTCTAGGCTCAATTTAAGTTCCTACCTTTTAAGTAATTAATTTTTTAAAAAAATTTCATTTAACCTTGTATCTACGAAAAAATTATTATGTAACTATTATTAAAAAGATTAAAGAATTTTCAGTGACTTTCGATCATTTTAGTTAAAAGAAATAATTTCCGTTTATCAATTATGGAGTCAATTAATGCACACGTGACACATGTCAAATGATCCACGACGATTTACATTAGATTCAATTGCGCATCTTGTAGGAGAAAAAACGACGTGACTTCAAAGTACGGTGCAAAACAATGTAAAAACAGATGCAAGATGATGCGCAATTTACTTTATGAAATTGTGACGTCACCTGAATTGACTACATCAGAGATTCCCAACCTGTGGTAACCTTACCCTGGGGGTACGCAAAGGATTAGTTGGGGGTACGTGAAATCAAAGTTGTTAACGGCGGAAACAAAACAAAAAATATACGTAGGGGATTAAAAAAAGCTACGAAATTTTGTGTCCAAAACTGGATACTTGCTATTTAAAAATTATACCACTTGAATACTTGATTACAACCAAGTTTAATTTTAGCTGTCCTCATAAGTTAATGCGAAATTATTACAATACTGGTTTCATTTGTTTGGCGTTGAATTAATACTATTGTAATAATAAATATAAAAAAAGCTTTTTTAAAAAACGCTTTTACCAATGCATTAAAAAAGGAAATAATTTTTTCTAAAAAATCTGGAGATCAAAACAAAAATCAGAAAAGCGTGAAGCGGAGGTAGAAAAGCTGTGAGTAAATTAGAATTGTAATCACATTTATAATATATTTTATATGATGAATGTTTAATAACATTTCGTTCCCTATGATAATCATTGTGGTTTTATATCTTTCTCCTATTGCTTTCAACGAGCGCCTCGCGCTTTTTGTTTCGATCTCCAGATTTTTGAGAAAAAAATATTATTTCATTTTTTAATGCATTGGTAAAAGCGGTTTTTTTAAAGATTTTTTATATTTATTACGTTCTAGTTTTTAGTCATTAATTTATGTAATAATTCAGCATTATAAATATTTTGGGATCTTAGAATCAATTTTTCATGACCTAATTCAAACAATTATTTTATTGAAAATATCTATAATAGGATATACTTATATTTATTGAAACATTTAAATTACTGTGTAAAGTATTTTCGTTCTCAAAAATACTATAGATGGTGCCACTGAAACCTACCGATTGCAAACGTAATTTTGCGAATTTTTTTCAAAAATGATAATTGAGAGCTCTAAAATTATTAAAATATTGCACTCTCATCAAGACCCAATAAATATACAAAATTTCAGAACTCTAGTGCATGAAGAAGTGAGTGAAAAACCGATCACAAAATTCCAAACTTACATATATACAAACATGAAACATTTCGAACTTGGTAAAAGCGTTTGAAAATGGAATAAAATGTAAAATCAAAAATAAGTCCTGCAAGTATTATTAATTCCAGTGATTTGACTCTTAAGCTTACCTAAGCCCTTAAAATTATTGATAAAAGACTTTTTTGCATAAACAGATGGGTTAGGGAGATGGATATGACAGTAGGGTGTTCGAGAAAATAAAAAGATTAATGAGGGGGTAAGCGAGGAGGAAAAGGATGGGAACCCCTGGTCTAAATTATCATTTTCAATATAAAATTATAACTAAGTTAGAGCTGAATGTTTTACTCGTACAATTAAAATGCACTAATTAATAAATTTTTTGACGGAGGTGTTCATATTTTTAAACCGATTCATAGTTTTTCTCTTCCGAAAAGTTTTTAATTGGAATTACACGCGCTTACGCATCGTCAGTGTTTAAATCCGTGTAATTAAGAAACTAATACCACTAAACACCTCTGGCGTCCTTGGAAATTCTTTAAAAAATTAACCAACAAAGAATAATATTTAATCTATCAGGATTACCGAATGCTTCACACCTTCATTCAACATATGCTTAACTACCTCATAAATATAAAGCCCAACGCATAAGTGGGAGGGGAAAAAATAAATATAAAAAAAACGAGCAAAGCGGAAACCTCGTAAAAACTGAGCTTTGAGAAGAAATAAAATAAAATCACAATAATCTTACAGCAGACTCTCTAAATCCCCCAGACTGGTTCAGAAGAAGAGATCGGCTTAGAAGGTGGAAAAAACTGAACCATAAAACACATCTCGGAAAACACCAAACGGAAAATTGCAGGACTTAATAAAATTAATTGCCTTAAATTTGAAGCCTTACGTCGCTCGGGCATGTAATTGGCAATAAATTTACCTTTCAGCAACGTGCAATAAAAATAAATTAAATTTCCACATAAACGGCTAGTTTTGGCATTAAATTACGCCTTGATCCAGACACGAGGATCAAGGGTTGATATTCAAGCGAGAGGAAAGAGAATTTGAGATGCGTGTGAGAAAAAAATAGAGGTAAGATCGGAAAATTTGGAAGACCTTATTTTATTTTCGCCATTTTTTTAACAGCAGATTTTTACAGCAGTTGTGTTCTGGTTCATAAACTTAGTGAATTACTGACAGTTTAGGAGATACGGAGCTAACCACCTATTTCTGTTCATATAGGAGAGATAAACAGCCTATAAGGTGGATAAGCTTGATTTCATAATGATATAAGGGATCTTTTCAAAAGGCAATGGTATATAAAAACATCAGAAAAATATTTAAAAGATTTATTATCAGAGAAAAAAGAAAAAGGACGAATATTTGGTTTACGGAGCAATGCTGAAAAGAACTTGCTACACTTTATTTTTTAGGAGACATAGTATCCCAAAATGGCCAAAATATCGATTTTTATTTTATTCCTTTATTTCGTTGATCTTTCCCTTCTACTCATTGTATAAAAATTCATTGTTAATATTTCAGAATTATTCAGATTTTTACATACGATAAGCAATGAAATACATTCACAAATGACAACTTAAAAGGAATTTGTCTCCATGTCAGATGTTTCATCACTAAACTTAGTGAATTACTGACAGTTTAGGAGATACGGAGCTAACCACCTATTTCTGTTCATATAGGAGAAATAAACAGCCTATAAGGTGGATAAGCTTGATTGCACAATGATATAAGGGATCTTTTCAAAAGGCAATGGTATATAAAAACACCAGAAAAATATTTAAAAGATTTATTATATGAAAAAAGGAAAAGGATGAATACTCGGTTTACGGGGGAATGCTGAAAAGAACTTGCTACACTTTATTTTGTAGGATGCATAGTATCCCAAAATGGCCAAAATATCGATTTTTATTTTATTCCCTTATTTCGTTGATCTTTCCCTTCTACTCATTGTATGCTCTTTAATATTTCAGAGTTATTCAGATTCTTACTTAAGATGAGAAATGAAATACATTCGGAAATGAGAACTTAAAAGGGATTTTTCTCCATGTTAGGTGTTTCATCACTTTCATGTTTGGTTTTTTTTCCTATTAACCCTTTGCACTCGGAAAGATAATAAGATGCATAATTAGACACGTGTGAGTGTAAGGATTGCTTTAGGAAGCTGAAAAATATTGTTACTAATTTCTTTCAATTCCTAAAAATTAATCTGTGTGGTTTTGCCATTATATGGTTTTTATAATTAGAATGTTTAAAAGATGCATCACTCAGAATGTTGAGTCTGACTCGACATAAGAGGGCAAAGGGTTAATGATACAACTTAAAAATTTTTTGAGCATGTTTTTCATTAAGTATGTAGCAAAACTGTGGATACAATAAGTATTCAGTTGTTAAGTTTTTTTTATAAACAAGATATAATATGAGTTGCTGATAAATTTCCTCATTTTTCACTACGGATAACAGTAAAAATGTTTTAGTGAATTTAATATTAGATGCATCTTGAAATGCATGCCCAATTTTGTGTAGTATATTTCAGCAAATCTACGAATACAATTTGAAGCAATAATATTCATATTTGTAAAAGTAAGTGGATTTAAAAAAAAAAAAATCAATGTCGACTAAAAAGGCAGATCAAAATAATATATCTTTTTCTTTTCAAGAGGATTTTATTTGAATGTGAATTTAAAATGAGATCTCAAATTTTTCAATAGCACTTGAATAATATAAAGAAAAATGTTGAAAAGTTACCGTCCCCTTAAGCTATGTATTTTTTTTTCATTCATTCAAGAAATAAGCTTTAAAACACTTTATCGAAAATATAATGGTTCTTAAATTGCTCTTTAAAAGCGATGCAGACAATACTTATTTAGTAAATGTGTTTTTTAAACATTAATAATAAAGATTAAAACACAAAAACTAGAAGTAGAAAATAGCATTTTTCATCAAATATTCCGTAGGTCATAACAGCATGAAGCGCTGATATAAATATTCTAACTAAATTGGAATTTTCATCACAATCATAATATATACTAATTTTTAATCAATATTTAGGAATTTTTTAATGATATTCAATGTGGTTTAATTTCCTTCCCGTAGTGTTTTCAGCTCCCCATACTAATATAATCTTTCTTTTGACCTCCATAGTTTTCATTTTAAAAAAATGCTACTGTTTTATTTCACTTATGAAGCTGTTTTTTAAACATGCTTTTTTATTTTTCCATTTTAGAATTTAATATATTTGTAATATTTGGCTAACGTTGGCGCCCTCCTTCCTAACGTAGGTTTGCATTTTGTAAACAAGTCAGATTCAGCGTCGATCTCAAGGGAGACGTGAAATCTGTGGCCAGTTTGTGGCGGTTGTTCTGAAATAGCCCTGGCTTCTGAGTGTGACGTACTCCACTACATTTTTTTATATGTGTGTTGTCTGCCTTTTAGATAGAGATATGTTTTTTAAAAAATCTAGTGTCATTATTAAAAACTGACACATCACGATATTTCACAATTCATTAGTAAATTTATTATTGAATCTAGCAATGGAATTTTCTGGAAGACATTACCAGATCCCGCCTGACCTATAGATTTTCAAAATTAAACGTTTAAATGACAAATTTTGAAAATATCAGAATATTGTATTGCTATCGGGAACACATAACGTACTGAATTTTAGAGCTCTAACACATCAAAATGTGAGTGAAAAATCGATTACAAAATCCCATCTTTATCATGAAACCAAGTCAAGTTAAATAAAAGAGATAAAAATAACAAATCGACTTGATTTTCCAGAACAAAAGTAAAAATTTCTAATAGACTTCACTGAACTCCAATGAATAAGAAATATATGACTACATGGTAGATCGATCTTTAACTACCGAGATTCACTTAGAAACTTTCAACAACAGAAGCGTCACTTGTTTTTAATGGCATTTACGAAATTCATAGTTGTCACCTTCCGAACCGTTGCCACATCAATTCCGAAACTTCTATTTATTACCACAAATGCATTTGATTCTTAAGTCAACAAACTTTTCACAGGACAGATTTATCGTAAGAATTTTAATAGATGGCTGTAATTGAATAGCTGAATTCCATGGTTAAGATTTAGTTTCCATCATTTAAGCATCGTTAAATATGTAAAAGACATGCATGCTAAATGAGAACGCAATGAAAATTTGACCAAATTGGAGCGATTAGAAAGTTGAAAGAATTGTTTCGAGGTAGATTTCGTATTCACCATATGACCACTTATCATATCGTAAACGAATATCAATCGAATAATTTAAGCCCTAAACATTCTGAGAGCACACTGAAAGATGAAAGGATATATTCATCATTTTCTAAAAGATAGGCATTATTTTATTAAATATAATTGTACTGGAAACCAAATTCAACAAATAAAAACCAATTGTTTTAGCTTAATCTTCCCATTATTGTAGAAAAACACAGCTGCTCTGCGAAATAAAAACGTTTAGATTTTAACGCTTCATGCAAATTTATGTTTTTGCATAATTGGCTTGTTTCTAACAGCATATTTTAAAGGTCATTAAAATTCGTTTGTTTAAATCTATTTCCCCCTTTTTATTTGTTTTAAATAGGTTCTATGCTAAAAACAATAATAACGGAAATGGCATTCAAATACTTCTAGTGGGAAAAGAAAGATAATTGCAAGTTCATAGTTTTTCGAATAAATCCAAAAACAAATGCGATACAATACATAGAATAAATCAGTTTCAAAAATATCCGAAAACGTGATATATCACCAGATACATTACAGCAATTGCCAATCCAAACATAAAACAAGATGTTTATTTACAGAAAGACAAAGAACGCTAATCATTTTGGCGGGAAAAAAAAGGAACGCCGCTTTAGCTGGGGTAACCGAATAGTTACGAACAACTGCCCAGGGGAATCTATTGAATAAACAGTTGGCACGAGTTTATAACACTTATCCCCGTCTATCACCCTCCTGAATCATATAAACTCACCACCTCAATAAAAATATGAGGTTGCCACAGAATTTCCATTTCGCTATCATTAGCGAGCTCATTAGCCATGGGATATAAACACGGGCGATGAAATGTACATCGTTTACAGGCATTCATTACCACGATTCGTTCCCACACAGAGCAAGAACAGAACAAAAGCTGTAACGAGCCGATCCTTTTTAATCATCAGCTGAATCAAATTCACGAACCTTCTGTATGCAAATGCGGTGAACATAATTGCGCGAAACCGCCATTTTTAATATTATTTTTCTGTTATTCTTTTTCACCGATATTTTGAGATAAATTTGACAAGCTTTAATTTCCCTAAGTATTCCTAATCAGCATATTTTGCCCGAGCTTCAGGGGATTCTTGGCAATTCTTGCTGGCACGGTTTGAAATAAATGAAGTCTAGTTTTGGATGGGAAATATTTATTTAAAGGTTCAGTAGTTCGACCACTACAGTGAAGGAAAGAAAATAGTTTTCAGATCTTTCCCCTTTCTTTTTATTTCTGTTTCTTCATGTCAGATTGTCACATTTAAGCACTGGGTAAAATGGTCAAAACTAGGTTTTCGAGCATTTCATGCGAAGTTGGATCCGAAAGTAAAGTGATCGAAGTAAAGATAATGTTTGAATTTTAAATATCTTTAAAACTGTTGTTTCATGAAACCAAATATTATGTTTATATTTCATGATTTCAATTTTAAATGAAATCTAGAACTGGACAAATGCTAAGGAACAACCGATTTATGCAAAACTGCGCATCTGACAGACACATAATTGCACGAAAGAAAAATGTGTAGGGGCAATGCAAGGTAAGATGCCATATCTCTATAAGAGGAGATGCAGACATCCACTACCCCTTTTATTCTAAATTTGAATGTGAAAGTAAGAAGAAAAAATCACATTGACGAGTTTTCTTTAATTTTTATCTCAAACATGAAATTCAGATTGCCAGTAGGATATCATATGAATGGATGTGCTTTGTGGTCCAGCAGTTGGACATAGCAAAGCGCATTCAGGTTGTCACAATAATAGGCAAGTTGAAGTTAGCTCGCGATTTAAAGATGGTACTAACTGCTCTGCGAAAGCATGCTGGAAGCTTGGAAGGAGAAACATAACTCAAGAGAATATACATACACATAGTTTTGACGGACTACTGAACTCATTTAGAAATGGTAATTAATTATTTCGTGTTAGAAAACCTGTAATTTTAGCATCAGTAAACCAACCGTAGGAGCTAAAAATCTGTAAAAAAATGTTTATTGCTTATCATGATGACTCACAATTAATTAAGTTTAAACTGACCACATCCCAAAACTATATTTTTGGACTGAGTGACTCCTACCTCAGACCTGCCAACCTCCAGATTTGAAAAAGAGGGAGACATTTTCAATTATACATACACTATCACAAATGCACGGCAGGGCCAACATTTACTTTATTTAACTCATGTACAGATAAGGTGGAGGGGGCCTGATGAGACAATCTTTTATTGTGGCTATATTTTTCTCAAAATTTTACTTTTTTACAAAATAGATAAAATATATTGATTTTTAGAAATTGCTTAGCTGGGTTTTAAAATAATCTGATCAGTTTTTGAAAAGACACTTATTTTAGTCTTCACTCTTCCATACATATTTGATATCTAGACATTATTACCAATATAAATTATTGATTTACCTATATATTGCACTTCAGAGCTTTAATTTATGGATTTACATTTCTTCATATATATATATATATATTACAGTTTTTTTCATATTTGCAGTTGAGTTCTACTTACAAATAAGTCCTATTTACAAATTACATGATAATGTACTCTTACTCCTTTAAAGAAGAAGTTATAGTTTTTGCCGGAAGCAACTGAAAACTTAAACGTGCATATGGTACAAAATGCAAACGATTTATCTTTTTTCGAAGCGATAATTAACAATAGGCCTTGGTAAATACAGTCTGGTATTTATTTTTAGATTCTTTCGATGACATCAGATTTGGACTGGTAGAAAAAGAAAAGCACGCACAAGAAAAAAATATTTCGGCGATATCCCTAACACGAAAAGATAGGCAGAAGAGTTAAAACAAATTCTCCCTAGCGAGCTAAACAATCAAAGCAGCGCATGCGCCAAAAACCCATGGCGATAGTCATGTCACTAGTCAACAAGCTTGGACATGATACCGCGGCAAAGAGCTAATGAAGAATCCGTAGGTGAATGACGTCACGCATTCGAAATTTGAGGAGAATGTGGTCGCTGGATTTTTCTTTCGTCCCTCTTTTACTGCTTTTTTTACTATTACTATTTATTTGCTCCGATTCCTCGAAAATACTAAAAAGCGGGAGAAAATCGGTGAGAATCGGGAGGCGGGAGAAATTGTTAAAAAGCGGGAGAGAGTTGGCAGGTCTGCTACCTGAACGACGACGATATAATCCCTAGAAGAGAAAATGTATAATAAATATCTTCCTCCTAGCTAGATAACCGTAGATCTTGCATATGTTACCGATATTCTTGTATCTACCTAACTAATATTACAGGTTTATTGGAGTACCAGCACCTTCAGTGCTTCTACTCCGACTGAGTGTAAAGAGTTGTAAAAGCAGGACAACATGAATGATTGCAGAGGACGCGAATGTATTTTGCCATGAGAAATTGCAGATGAAGCGATTGAGGACGGTCAAATAGACCAGCTCAGAAAACATGGAAATCGATGAGTCACCAGAAAAACAAAATGAAACAAAAGGGATGAGTGGCACTACTCAACAAAGTTAGGGTGGCTTGAGTGGACGAGACCATTTTGATGTTGTATACGGATAATTATATTTTCCGTTACTGTGGGTGAATTCAATTTGTGAATTTATGAGCGGATTGCTGTGAACTGGAATCTTTTGGAAGAATTTTCTTGAGAGGTTTTTGATATGTTCTTCGATTGGTTCAATTTGTAGGTCTTGATGAATAATTTCGTTGGAGCGTTAGTCATATTCCTGAGGATTTTATTTTTGAGTGCTTGGATTTTTTTTATGATGAGTCTTTGCTGTGATGCCCCAGATCTGGGCAGAGTAAGTGAGGATAGGTCTTAGGATTTGTTTTTCAAAAGAATTTTATTGTTAAGAGAAAGTGCCGAATGGCGACCAATGAGTGGAATAATAAGGTGCACTTTGTTCCAGAATTTATCACTATTGTAACTTGCATGTTGACGAAAGGTAAGTTTATTGCTGCTACATTTCTCAGCGATTAAATAATGTTGGCTTACAAGCACGGAAGCCGTGCATTCCGATACGATCACGCTATCGCCGGGAATGATCAAATTTGTAATGAGTATATTTCGTTGCGGTCAGCAGCAATGGCCCAGAGTGATGTTCTCTGACGAATTTCGATTCAACATCAAGAGGGATTATAGACACCAGCTAGTGTTCAGAAAGAACGGAACTCATTACCATAACCAGAATGACATTGAAACTGCTCGTTATGGGTAAAAAGTAAATGCAAAGGGAATGAATTATGCGCAATGGTAAGACACTATTGTTTGTCATTTACGTCTGCACCATAGCATCACTGTAGCATTGAAAACAAACTATCGTGGGACGTTTTTTCCGTGAAGCAATGAGCTCATGAAATGACAATACATGCTTATACATAAGATAGAAGAAATCTCCGAAACAGAGTGGAAAGATATTGAGTTATATTCCTGTTGTAAGAAACCGAAATATATTGCTGTTGTAAAAAACTGAGATATATTCCTTTAACTTAAATCGCACAGAACGCGTCTCAGATGCACTCTTCAGCGTATTGTTTACTCCTCGAACTATGTAGTAACTTTAAACTGTAAGTTATGAATAGCGTAAAATCCTCCATGGTTTCCTCAAAATCTTAGGTCGGTGTGCGTGAATTATTGAAGGCTCTCATCAACAGTTTAAGTAAAGAGCGTGCATAAGATGTCAGAGGAAGACATTATCTTTACCAAGGAACTCAAATCTGTTCTTTTGTCGACGACAAAAACGTACATTTTTCATGTCCGTTTAAACTTTCATCAAAGAGCATCATTTTTTTTTTCTATAATGCTTTTCCATGAGGCAAAATGCATACCATTTTGCATATTATAGTACACACAGAATCTTCACTACAATAGAACTAAGCTGAATTTCTTCGATCATTGTCTAAGACAAATTATTCGGAAAGATGTCGATGTTTTCTAGAAACTATCAAGCAATATATTTAAATGCTGGGACAGCTCGATTGCTGGAGAAAAGTGAAAAATGGTCTTGTAATCTTTTACACTCTTTCTTATTCTTTTTTTTTTACCCTCTTCTTTTTCTACTTCAATTCTTTGGGATAAATTTCCATGTGAAAGTAAGATATGAAATTAAATTAACTAGATTCTATTCGGATATCTTCAGGGCATACTCGATCAGGCCATTTAATCATGGAAATGATTGCAAACAATAATTTTAAACGTCTTTAAGAACCTCATATTACAAAAACAGATGTAGAATTAAAATTAAGTCTAAGTCTTTAAAAAACTTATAATACGATATCAGATATGTTTATATTTTTTTGGTTTCTGGCATCAGCAAAAAATAAAGCAATTTTCTAGACATGATGGAATATTTTTCTTTATCTCAGGTATGTTTAATTTGTCTTCCTTCTGTAAAAAATAAGCTTTAGACGTTTCAACTAGTTAAAAAGGATATTATTTATTTTGATTCGTCATTCCAATTCTGATTCATTTCATTGATTGAAAAAACGGAATTATAAATAAAATAAATCGTTCCTGATGAAGACTCTTTGATTTAAAGATGAAATTAGAGTTAATTTAAAATAGATATTTAATTTTATCGATGAATGAAAAATTCGAATCACAATTAAAATAGAATGAATTTAAATATCTGACTTTCTATAAATGCTTATTTTATTTTCATATGGGAAAATTCATAGTACATATTTCAAATTAACGACAGTAATAAATGAAATTTTTAAAAAATTTCATTTTCCCAGAGGGAGAAAGGGGAATAAAGAAAATAAACCATTTTTGTAATGGCTGCTAAACTCTTCGTATAAAAATTTGTAAAAAAATGAAATATTTTGTCAACTTTATTTTATTAAAAAATATTAAAGTAAAAGAATTATGAAATTTTGTGAAATCTTTCTTTTAGCAAAAATATTCTACAGTAAGCTAAATAGACAAAAAAAAGTAGTGATAAAGTGATTGTGATTCAATTCCCATTTACGTATAAACAATTTTATTGGGAAAAAAATTCAAAAGCAATAAAGTCACACTTTTTATCTACTTTTAACGTTGAAGCAATTCTTTTTAAAAACTCATGGTTCCATTATACTAATATGTTATGTTTCTTTATTCTTTTAATAATTTACAGACTTTGAGGCAACAACTTTCTGTTACATAAAGTTTGTAAATTAGGTAAACTAAAAAATTCCCAATAAGACATCTATTATAAACGAAAGTAAAATAAGCAGACAAATAAAGGCGCCATTATTTAAGGTTTAGTTTCATTAACTTTTATCTGTGCTTCTCCCATTCCAAATATATTTTAAAACAGACTTTCGCCAGAACTAAGCAAGCATGATAATAAACTTTCCAAGAAAAACGACTGTAAATAAAATTACTTAAATTATCTGCCAACAGAGAAACGAAGATATTGTATTTACTTTCGCAAAAGAAAACATTCACTCTCAAGTAACCTTTGAACAGTTCTCCATAATTAATGAAGCAAGGGAAAGAAATTATTAGTAGTAAATCAAATGAAACCATTGCGTTCAGTTGATACCATTACAATTCCGTTTGTTCACAAGAAAAATAAATTCCATCTTTTGATGTTCTTTCACAATAATGGTGCATTCGGAATTTTAGTGACACGGTCTTTAAGAACGAATTGGTTTATTTCTTTACACAAAGAAGGAAGAATATAATTTGCAAACGACCCATAAATAAAATTCTGAATGAATATTCGCTTTGAGATCATTTCCAGTATTTACTTATGCTTATGTCTAGGATATAAATTCTCAGAAGAAGTTAAGAAAAGAGTTCTGAAACTGGAGGGGGATTTCCATAACGTTTTTGTGTTTATTTCCTCAAAAATTATATAAAGACTCCTTCTCCCTCGAAAGAAAAATGTTCGTTAAAAGATTCTTATAAACTTTACAAAGAGAAGATGTCACTGAAGAGGTTTAAAAAGTTCTAAATCAAATATAAACCAAGAATATGAAATCCAGGGATTTCATTCTCATCAAACAAAATGGCTCAAAATCCAGAAAGGAGAAAAAAAAGTTAAACAAAATCACAATTTCCAAAAGCCAACGATTTTTGTCATCGTAATGCTCATCTTTATCATATTTGATTTGAAATATTTGCTTTTCTTCCTTAATATTTGTCAAAGTAATCCAAGCTTTCTCTTTTCCCGCCAAACTTAATTATACGTTGTGGAAGTTCGAAGCATGGATTGCGCAAATACGAAGACATTTTGGGGATCTTTCCCTTACTTTTATTGATTATTGTTAATGCCACTGTTCTTACAAAAGTGCCATTTCCTTTCCACGAATGGGTTTCTGACATGATTAAGCTCCAGTTACCTTTAAAATAAAAGGGAAATACAAAGGAGAAAAGAAATGAACTGGCCATTATTATGACTGACACCACCACTGCAGCTATTCTTAAAATAAAAGGATCACCGAGTGTTCACTCTCACTAAAA